>MU839097.1:352266-464957 GCA_030685235.1 Copromyces sp. CBS 386.78
CGCCCCCCCCGCCCCCCCCCCCCCCCCCCGCCCGCGCCCCCCCCGCCCCCCCCCCCCCCCCCCCCCCCCGCGCAGGGCGTACGTTGGAGGGGCTGTGTTGTTGGTTCACGGTTGTACTGTACCTGCTTCGCTGCCCGGCTGTTCGTTCCAGGTGTTCCAGCTAGTGAGAAAGCTGTCTGAGAAATTGCGGTGGTGGTTATCCATCTGGGCCTGGTCGCATACACAGACAGGCAGGGAAAGTAGATTTGATAGAGATGGTAGAGAGGTATTGGATCAACGCATGGATGGCGTAGGTGTAATAGGCACCGTCAAAATTACTTAGCTCGGACGGTGAGATCATGGTACTGCCTTGTTTCAATGCTCACGAATCGTAGGATTGTTGGTAATGTAGGTTGTGGGTCGATGAATCGATAGTGCATAGAAAATGGAACATGAAGTCCAAACTGAACATCGTCAAGATAAACCGGCCATTTACGGCTAACGGCTTTTGGGCGAAAGAAAAGAATTACGTAGGTGAGAATTTGGTATGTTTTGATGGTATAGGTTCATTCGTTCACAAGTTTGACTTCGATCTTCGATCCAAGGTGCGAGGTTCTAGAACTCGCTCAAGTCGGGCGCTTGATAATGCGACTATGAGAGTGGTGGTGGTGTTGTCGATTGTCGATGGGCAGACGTACTCGTCGGTTAGGTGGATTCGCTTCGCCAGCCAACCAACTCTCATAGTCCCTCTTATAAAATACTATAAATAAAATTTGGCACTGAAATCTTTAAAGTCGGTTGAGATATTCCAAATCGTTACAGAGCTTGCGCGTTACAGGTAAAAAGACCGACTCTCAGAGGGACTATGAGAGGCGGTTGGCTGGCGAAGCGAATCCACCTAACCGACGAGTAGACGACAAATGACGATTATGAACCCGTCCGTGGTCCGATCTGGCTCGGAGCCCACGACCGTCCGTTCGGCGATTGATTTTCGTCTTCAGTTAGGTAATCTGGAGATTATGAAGTACCTACTTACCATATGTATAGCTGAGTCAATGTAATGGCGACTCATTTAGCTTACCGTGATCTCGGTGGAATGAAGCAACACGTTGACTGCTAATTGATGACACGGCGATCAATCGCCATTCTCTCCCTAGATTGCATACGGCGAGTGAGATTGAAAATGCTTGGCGGTTGGCCTGGATTGTTGGATTAGTTCTACCACAACGTAAGGTAAGCACTAGATACCTTTCTCGTTAGAGCTTTCTGTGCTGAGAGATGTTATGTCAAGGTGGAGGGCGGAGTTGTTCCCGCTCAAGAAGGTCATTGGAGTGGGCTGGTTGAGCTTGGAAGAGCTGAGGCAAATGGGAACGCATAGAATTGTAAAAGACAATGAAGTGCTCAAGAGAGTGGTGGGTTGTGGTAGCATTATATTTCATCTAAGCGATAGGTGAATTGAGATGTCGGTTTGTCATGATCGTGATTGTGATGTGATGGTGTGGTAAGACCAAGGGTGCATATTTGCCGCCGATGGGTTGGACACATCTTGACATGGAGAAACCAGAAGGTTAATAAGCGATGAAAAGAAAGGCGGAATGCCATGGGGACTCTGCTGCTGTTCAGCTGTGGACAACGAATGTGTCGACGCTATCTTATACGACACAACTCGTGCCGGCTGAGGGTTCAGATTGATTGTCAGGGACGAAGCCTCAACCATGTGTGTATCTCGTTACTACCTTCACTCGATACGTAATAAAACAAATGGTAAGCTCACGTACTGACCGCTTAAATCTCCTTGCTGCTTTCGACCAAACACGTTGGTCTTGCGACCTTGACCCGGGAAACGACGGTGTAATGCAATTTATCGGGACAAGACAGCAGGTAGACCAAGCGGTAAGCACTCGTGCGGCACAGCACGGCACGCTCATGTACGGCTACGAATACGTACCGCCATGGAATACCTATATCGATACTTTTGCTACCATAAACACGGTGTCGAAAGTATAACAAGTCCTGTTATAGGGTATTGTGGTGAAGTGTGAGGCTTGAGGGGAACTTGGTGCTTTGAGATAACGCCATGTGGAACGCTAATGTTTCCAAGGAACTCATTGAGCAAGATGCCTATCGCGATTGAATATCTTGTGCGACATATTGATACTGCTGCCGATGGGTCCAGTCATCAAGAAGAGACAGCGTAGTCCGAAATTGAGATGCCTCACCACCCCAGACAATCGGGGGTCTTTCACAATGATGCGTCACCCAACCAGACAGGACAAGGTAGGCATGGATGAGACAGTTGCCACTGGACGCCGTCGGTGTTAAAAAAAAACAGGCGATATGAAGTGAGTGTGTAAAGGGTAGGGAGTTGATGATGAGGGAGGAAAACCAGTTACAAATCCACGTCCAAGCAGAATCGAGGCGAGAGTTGCACCAAAGCCACCCGCTGTCAAAAGATACCTTCTCCGGGTACCGAACCCGACATCAAATATCTTCGGACATAGGAATGCTTCCCAAGGAGGTGACGAAAGAAAAAGTTCAAAGAGCATAGCAAGTGTGATAGCTTCACAAGCCATGCATGAAACCTTGTGGAGTCTTAGGCTTTCCAGCTTCTTCCATGATTTGCATTGAGAAAGATAAAGAGGAAGTAAAAGGAGGTGCGGGACATTATATTGATGGCCTATCGAAGCCATCAATCCTACCACGACCGGAGGAATCCCACCACAACAGATTCGGTTGAAAGTTCAGATTGGCTGAGATATTCTTGTTATCGTTTCATTGCCAATAAGAGAACGCATAACAAGACATTATTGCCAGAGTGACTGCCCACCAACACACAGCGCTTACTGTGTGTGGTGAGAGAAGGGCCACGGTAGACCAAGCTCGTTCCGCCGCATCGCGGGCATGGCACGGCAGAGAAAAAGCAATGAAATCATGTTAAAGCGAAAGAAGGGGGAGCGATGGACTAGCTGACGACCATTTATGGGACACCCTTCATGACATATGAATGTTCTAAGTAGGGAAATGGCCATCAGAAGGTCCAGGCATGCCGCCAACCTGGAGAGAAAACTGTTAGCGAAATGGCCTCCATTTCCGTGCTGATCACATGAGAATCCGGGGTCAAGACAGGGTTGAAGACCCGGCTTGTAGCGCAACCGCGCTGTAGGTGAGCAGCCCTAGGTTTTAGACGCCCCTGTCAGACCCAGACATTCAAACATCCTTGCCGTCATGCCGATTCAAAACGGTTGCACAAGATTAGTGACAGGCTCGCAGGGCTCACTATCAGTTGCTTATCAGTCAAGCAATAGGAAGGGCAGCCATGGTCCATCTACGGACTATTGATGCATACCTTGATAACTTGACCCAATGGGTGTCCCAAAGCTGTTACCATGACGAAGCCTTCTACAGGTCAATTGGCCCTGGGTCCGACTCTTTCGAGCGTAGAAAGAGAGTAAGCTATTTCTAAGCCCGACCCTGGCTTTCAAGGTCTCACCAGAAGAAGACGTGGCCGTAACTGAGCGTTACTGAAACTGTACCGTAAGTCGGGCATTAACCATGCAAAAGGTATATCCATCGATTAGTAAGAATCGAAGATGAGGACCCGTCGCCAAAGAACAGCAGACAGGGAAGCAAAAGTCAGCATTCAAATCACCGACTCACACAGCTTGTTTGGTGGAAAGGAGGAATCCGCCAGCCACCGTGTTTTAAAAATCAAAGAGGAGAAAGAGTGGCTCAGAGGGGTGCCATCGTTTGAACCCATTTTAGCGTAATCGACCTGGATGATGGTGGTCTCAATGCAAAAAGATCCAAAAGAGGCATGGCCAAATGTGCCGATGGGCGGTTTTGTTGATGGATGTTGAAGTTTCCGTGTACCCCAATTCGACCTCCTGTGTGACGGCTGAAACCTTCTTTGTCAGTAAGTCGCTTGTGTGAGCAATGCCGCAACATAACGAAACCTACGGGGTCCAATAGTGTTGTCCAGAGGAGGTCGGGATGATGACTTGGGAGTATGTGAAGTTCGAGATTTCATAAGAACTGCCTACGTGGAGCAGAACGAGATTCGAGGTCGATCCGTGCCGTTCGGATTCTGGATAAGAACTAGGCATGCCCAATGAAGAGAAGACATCAGAACACATCTTTGTTCGAAGGAATATCTCAAGCACTTGGCTTTGACAAGGTCCTGTGTGGTTGCGGCTGTGATGAAGCAGAGGCGACCACAAAAGTGTCCGCCAAAAGAGAAAGAGTTGCCGTGTGGTGGGAGGTTGACTCTTGTGGATCATCAAGTGTTCACCAACGGTCTGGTTGTCTTGCGTAGAACTGCAGTTGCGATCCATCCGAGACCTCAGGGCGTCAGACTATTCCGGAATGTGAAGCCTCGCAGCAGACTATTAGTTCTGATCCGTCCCGGTGGGACGAGTAGTCGTCTCATTGGCCACTAGCCTACCATTGGCAGTGCGAGACAGGGGAAGACAACATTTCCGAGGGGATGGTTGTCACTTTCAGAGACCTCCTTCTCAGCATCGTTGTTGCGCCAGCTCCACGCTCGTTCACCGTGCAGGATCTCGATTCGGTGACATGACAGCCAAGCCATGGAGACTTGGCAGAGTTCCACAGGGGACCTGTCCGATGTCTCTCGCCCCGCATGCCGGTGACGGTTACACAGGTTGTTCTAGACAACGATTGAAGGAAAACGCACCTGCGCACGAATTTCGAAGTTGAGGTGGTTGATGATGTTCTCGTTTTATGTTGGGGCAAATTTCTCCGGTTAACCATGATGGTTGGTATCTTCACAGGTCAGCATACGTGTGATGAAGCATAAGGTAGGTATGTTCGAAAACACTAGGGGAGAGCTTTACTGAAAACCAGAGAGAGAACACAGCCTACACACGCAAGCTCCCGGTAGGACAATCTGAGGATCCTGTGCCTCTGACATGCGCGCTGCGAGATATGGCCAAGGCGTACCTGAAGGATGCACATTGCACCTCGATTGCACCCTGGAAGGAGCCTGTCTGGGACAGGATCCACGGTACCTTACCTGCCCCTGGACATTGCCTCATTTCAACTTTGGGATGATGGATGATGGCCAGGCAGGTACCAGGTGCCGTAGCAGGCGTACCTGGCCTTACGCCGCAGACCCCTCGACCGGGAGCCCCAGGGCTATGTATGTAGGAGTACTGGGCGATCCGGCCAAGTAACCTGACCTCACGTTGAACCAAGATGGGGTGGGTGGTTCATCCTGTCTCGCTTCGGATGCCCCTGTCTCGTCTGCAAGGCGGCGTCATCCAATGTGATATTGGACTGGCTAGATGCAAAATGTCAACGGGAATGTGCATCTGGGCTGTTGCTTGGGGTGGACCTGGACGGACTGGATGAAGTATTGAAGACGAAGACCGGTGGCATCCACTTGGTTGCGATCATGATGTCAAGGTGAAGGATGGAATGGACGATGATGGCGGGATGAGGAACAGAATTTTCGAGAGGATGGGGACGAGCGGGAGATCCAGATGGACACTGCTGCCTCGAACCTTCCATATCCATTGAGCGCCTCCTTCCCATCCAGCTTCAAGTCAGAATGAGGTGCCTGAAATGATGCTGGATCTGCGCTGTAAATTGTGCTTAGGGAAGGAAGGAAGGTGGGGCCTTGTTGGATGAGTGCTGATCAGTGATTTACCGAAGTCGTTCCTTCCCACAAAGTTTATTTCGATGCATGCCACTGAAGCTGATTCTGTCACTGCATTCGATATTGGCTACAGAAACAGACATGTGCTTTCAACTTCTCTTTTGAGTTATTGGCATCAAAGTCGGAATTTCTTTGGAGATTATTAGCTGGTTAAAATGTTCGCGGATGGGTAGGTTGCAGCATCTGATGCACCTCCCCGTATCCAAGGAGCACGTCGTGACCCGAGCTCACCTGAGTCGAGCGAGGGCGGGAATAGTGACAGTGTGGGTTACAAAACTTCTGTTGGCTCGCCCTCAGAAGGCAATAATTGCCGAAGTTAGTACCGCCCGTATTGTCCGAGTCCTGCTTGTGAAATTCCTTCGAAGTGGAAAAGTGGCCGAGGAGCATTTTCGTGCAAAAAGTGCAGGTAAATAAATGCTTGGTGAACTGGCGAGCGTACGGAATCAACCCGGCCCAACTATACCCCGCCAGTGTTCTCAAAGGACCTGCCATTCGACCGCGGAGAATAACACAAATATCTGTAACTGTGAAGCAGCACAGCTGTCAATAGACGTGGGGCAACATGTGTCATCTATTACTCCTCGTTTCGAGCATAGATCCATGTTCGGCATTACGGCATTGGCAGCCTTCTCCATAACGAGCCTCAGGTCGAACCGTCTTAGTTGCCGCCTTGAATGACAGAATCTTGGACCCATTTGATGGTGTGCGACAGCGGCTTCCTTCGCGACGTCTTTGATAGGCGTGACAGGAGCCCACTATGGGGCCCGCATGTCTTTGGGCAAAGATATACCTTGGTGCCATTGCCGCTGCTGGTGCTGTCGTGTAAGCCGTGGATATGCTGCAATGCAGTGCCAACAACAGTGGTTTCAATGAATAATATCTGCTCATCTGCGCAAAACATGGAGCCGAGGACTGATTCATCTGACTTGGGAGACCTGTACAAATAGATGCGCCCATTGATCCAGGACAGCTGAGGACAGCCGGTACCAGGGAAATGGAGACTGCGTTTATTTCCATCAACAGCGTATCTTGGGTCTTGCTCAGAACACCTTCACTAGTTCGATGGCGATCGGGTCACCCACCCGGAGAGATAAGGCATGCTTCACTGGCTGATGACCTGCCGTCCACTGACAGGCAACCATGGCCGGTCTCAGGAGCATCCGCTCCCGCGCTCCCCAATATCAACTGCCTCAATTCTCGGTGGCTGCTAGCCATTGATCCAATGGTCCAACATTTGTTGCAGATACACTAGCCCGGGAAACCGAGGGAGTGCTTCCGCGCCAGGTTTTGCTAGGCGGCCTGGGGAAGACTCGACTCTGGACGGACATGAATGCATCCGCTTTAAGAAATTGAGCCCGATTTTTTCGACAAGCTGCTGGCTCATTGGGAGCTACAGTTTTCGAGTGACGATAATCTATGTGGGATATTATGCCGGGAAGACGCAATCTCTATCTTTTCTCTGGTCCTGAGCAGGGTTTGATTGCATGGACGGGACGTCGGAACGTGGGCAAATGAGGGTACGGTATCAGTTGATGAAACTGTGGCAGCCGGGATGCCCTTCAGGTCCAGCGCTCCCACGACTCTCTTGCAATAATACTATCAAGCGGGTGGTATTCGCAGGATGATGGGGGCAGTTTTGACCAAACTGAAGGTGGAACAAGCCATAGACTCTGTACGCACGATAGTCGAACATGTCCAAAGTTGTGGGGACTCGGCTTGTTTCGCTGTCTTGTTTCTTCTGCTGCTATCCCCGCCGAAAAGTGGACGGGAATTGCTACCTAGCTTCCGTCCCAGTGTCCGGGAGATCTCCGCGGTGGACCTTGCAAGGAGAGATCAGTCAGTCTTCTCTAATCGTGTCTTGCTTGAAGATGGTCATATAATACAGGTTCGACTTGGCGATAGAGCGGAGGACCAGTGCAACCTAGAAGTGGCTGATCGTCCTGCCATCAGAGCCGAACTTTGAGAGAGAAGCTAGAGAACCGAAACCTGCTGGCTTGGCTGGGTAGATGGGGCACCACACCCACCACCACCTTTTGGTGATTTGGACTATTCGCACGCAGAGTACTATGGTGGTGGTGACGATGGTGGCAGATGGCCCAATGGGATATCGGATCGGGGCCAAGACGATGGGCCGTAGGACCCCCTATATGAAGGTCTCCATAAAAGGCGCAGATACGGGCTCAAGCTCGCCATTTTGTATAAGCACTACGACGTCGAGTGTTTCTGTGTGTTTGTGTTGTTGATGTGCTATGTCGTCTTGTTGGTGGATGAAGGTGGGTTGTTTTGAAGCAACTGGGGAGGTTGTTCCCACCTGACATTTTAGAGCGAGGGGTTGGAGCGATTGAGGAGCACAAGATCTTGGTGGAGCTGAGACTGTTGCACTAATGGTATCCACCGAAGCACGGGGTCCTATCTTCACAGTCTCAGACAGTACCCTGATTCTTGGGGGCTTGGTCGTATAAATCCCCACTTTGATCAATATGATCGTACCAAAAGGTCTGGCCAGATGCTGTCTGATGATGTGCCTGGATGAGACGGTTGTCGGCAATGCTCCCAATGGCAAGATGCAACGAGTGCGAGTGATGATGGTGTTGTTTGCGCACTGAAAAGCATTGGCAAGTTGCGACCCGCTGTTAAGGCAGGCCGGAAGGAGGGGGTGGTGGGGACGTCTCCACTCAGGACTACAACCCTCTTCTGGAAACTGCGAACAAGGGATCAAAGGGGGAGCATGAGTGGGCTTTTGAACTGGAAGGAAGAAAGCATGATGGCATTCGAGAGCCTCGACTTCGGAAGGTCACGACCTATGAGTTCAATTTGCGAAGATCAGGCAGCTGCAAAGCGCTCTTTCCATCAACAGTTTCTCCACGGGCAGTCTCATTCAAGTCTAGTCCTTTACTTTCCACTTTTACTACCTAGTCCTCTCGCTTCAACTCCCGTCATCTTCCAATTCCCGTCCTTGACAAGTGGAACGCAAAGACCGAGCACACGTCCCAGCTTCCACGCGACGGAACATTCAGTTTGACGATGGCACTGCACCAGAGACATTCCCCTCTCTCAGTGGCTTGAGGTTGCTTCTTCTCTTTCCGTGTCTTGTTTCTCCTTTCCATGTCTCAAGCTGTCCTCAGCTGTTTCTCCATCTTGCCTCGCCACTTGACGAGAGTCCGGTTTACATAATCACCTTGCAGCCCGCCTCGAAGTCGAGCAAAACTTGCTATGGTTAATCCCGTCGTGGCATATTTCATTGTGTGCGTCTGGCCGTACTAGGGCGGTTGCAAGCAGCCTGGGCCTCCTCACTATTGCAATGGTGGACACGGTCATAATCGCTCTGGTACCATGACACCGTGACGACAGCCAATAGGTACATCATCCATAAGCAGCCCCGCGGTACCTATCTACCCTGGACAAATCAACCGAATCGGCGGGCATCCGGTAGTCAACCCTGTCGCAGCAGAGATTCCCGAAAGAGCGACGAGACGGTCGATGGACATGTTCTGGACATTTTGGACGCCTGCCTCCTGCGTCGACTACCGTGTCTGGAAAACGAAGAGCCTGGTTGGGTACAAGCTCCATGGAGACTCTTGTGCAGTGGTGCTGATGCTTGCTGCCACGGGCCCGTATCATTACCACCCTCCCATCTCGCACTCCCTTGACCTTGAGGGCCAGAGCTTCTGTCAGATGTGACTGTGCAGAATTGATTGATTGAAGAGTGTGTGTAATTGACTCGCCCAGAAGGTCTGGGGGGTATTGGAGTATCCTAGAGGGACTTAGAAATTAGTAATCTAGGGGGCTGGGCGGCTAACCTAGATTGAGTATAGCCAGAAACCCAAATATCTACCCTCTAATTTAATACACCACTTTACTTATAGACCTTTTCAAAATAGGGTAAAAGTAAAACTATTTATAGTTTTCTCTCTTCTAGTACGTTAATCTCCTTAATTAAATTATAAGTATTTTTTAGAATATTATTAGAAATTTCCTTCTTAATCTTTATTTCTTTTCGAGCCGGTACGTTCGCTATCCCTATTAGATCTCGGAACTTTTTGTAATCTAATTATCCTAATATTTTTATTAAACTGTTTATTAGTATTTTCTTTATCTTTAGATATTCGATTATAATCCTTCCTTCTATAATTTCCTATTATAATTAGTAGCGATAAATATCAATATATTTAAGTTTAGTTATTAGTTGTAATACTTTAACAGTTAGAATATAGATTGTTTAGGTATTATTATAACCGATTATAGATATTTCCTAATCGAAAGGAATTTCAATCTCCTTATATAAGCGTATAATAGCAATAGTTTCTTTTATTACGTTAAAAATAAATAATAATTCTACTTTAATTATTAAAGTCGATACTATTTTCTATTTAATAATACCCTAATGTACGATATTGCTAAATAGTTTGATTATAAAGTTATATAAGTTTTTTCGATTTAGTATATTATTAGCGTATAAAGTATTTAAGGCTATTTCGAATTTTAATAACGATTTAAAGCAAAATGAGAAATTTAAGTAAAATTAAAAGTAGTATAATACCTTATTAATAGCCTTACGATATTGAAGATTAGGATTGTGATTATAGCGAACTAAACGGCTGGTTATAAAGGCGATATTTATTTAAATAATTATTATAATATATATTATCGATCCGACGACGACCTAATATTCCCGTATTTTATTAAAAGTAGTTATACTATTATAAGGTATAAATTCTTTATTACTTATTAGAATAAAGGCGAAAGTATAAGAATTTTTAATAAATTTAGTAATTTTATAGATATATTCCCGTTAAAATAACCAGATTAATTCCGCCTTTCGATTTTGAATAATTTTAATACTTAGAAACTATTAAAGGTTATTACCCCCTATAAACTTATATTTCTCTTCTAAATTCTTTATTACTTAATTAATTTTATTATATTGCTTCTAATCGAAAGTAAATATAATATCGTTAACGTAGTAGAAAATTAGGATTTTACCGCATTTAAAGATATATAGATTTTCGAGTAATAGTTGGAAACTTATATTTATAAAAGTATTATTAAATTTTCGTTACTAAAGTAAAAGGGTACGTCGTAATTTATATAAGGCTTTAAGAAATTTAAGAACCGTACTATACTTTCAATATCCGGGGGGTATATATATATAAATTTCCTTATTAAAGTAAGCGTTAATAAAGGTATTTATAGCGTTGTATTAAATAAATTCGAGATTGAATTTAGTAGTTTAAATAATAATAGATCGAAAGGAACGATTAGCTAATATAGAGGCGTACGTTTCCTTATTATAATAATATTATTAATCCCTTCTAATTATAAAGCGAGCCTTTACTTTTTAAAGACGATGGTATTTATTAAATTTATATACGTATACCTATATATAGTTAAGGATTTAGGTACCCTTAGTACGAAGGATATCTTTATCGATTTTAACCTAAAATTTTATTTCCTTATAGCTATTAAAATATACTTCTTCTATTTATTTAAAGAGATTTCCTAATTCGTAGTATTCGAAATTACGGTAGGTCTTTAGTATTAGGGGAAGGTCTTAATATTTAATAGAGTCTAACCTACTACCTTTAGTAATTAAGCGATTAATCTTTACCTTTATAATAACTTTACCTTATTTCTGCCCTATTAATTAAACGAATTTTCTAATATTAAAGGCGGCTTCCTATAGTTCGAAGGTTGGAAATGAGATAGGTTTTAATAAATTAATAGTAAAATTAGTAGAGAGAGCGGTTAAAAGTATATTTAGAGGGGTAGGATATCCGAATATAAAATCGAAGGATATTTTATTTTAAACGTTAGGTTTAAATGGTTTAAGGTTAATAATATTATTATTATTTATTTATAATTTATTATTAAAGAGCGACGGTAGCAATTAGGTAAGACTATTATTTTCTATATTTTAAATTGCGTTAAAGGGTTGGAAGTACTATATAGATAATTGAAGTAGGTAGTCGACTTTATTAAATAAATTAGAAATTTTATTGCTAATTAGCCTTAACCCCTCTTTAATTTCGTTAAGGTTCCTTAAATAAATTAAATTCTCGTTAAATAGTATATTACAAGTATAGACGGTGCGGTTTGTTTACGGGTTCTAGATTTAATAAATAGACGAGGTAGCGTAACTAACGAAGTATCCGATTTATACTTTTAATTAGAATTTCTTTCGTCGCTATTCTATCTTTTAAACGATTTTTATTATCGCATAAACTTTATAACCGTAAATATATAAATAGCTAAGATTAAGTTGCTAGGGATTAATTTATACCCCTTTATAGTAAATTACGAAAGTATAAAATTATTCGTAAGAAGACTTCTAATTATAAAAATACTTAGGCGATCAGTTAGTAAAATAGATTACTATTAAAACGATTTAAAGTTAGAAGTTATAAGGGAGATAGGAATTATTTACTATAGTATACGCCTTTTTTTTAATTATACCCTTTAAGTGCTTAATACTGCTATTTTAAGTTTGAATATTAAATATTGAAGGTTCGAGAATAATAAGGCGAATAGTTAGCTTATTTTTAACGTATTAATTATTAAATTTATTATTATAATTAATATATTTAATTTTAACGCTATACTAATAATTAATTATATTAATAATTAAGAGTAGTCTTTTAACGATAATTTCTACTATATAAATTACTATATAAATATCCTAAATAAATCTAATCTATCGATAAATAACGAATATTGTATATTTAAAGCTTCTTTTCCCTTATTCGTATTCGAAGAAGTCGACAGCGAAACGTTCTCTTAATTTAAAATTTCGGTTACGTAATTTTTATATAATTTATTATTTAATTTTAAATATACTTTACGCGTCATATTAATAAATTATTAATCTTTTAAATTTAGCGCTTTTAATATTATAAAGGTATTTAAAAATTTGTGGACTATAGTAACTAAACCGTTCGTATTAGAATTAGGCGGGTATTTTATATATGCGATAACTAATATAGGAAATAAAATAGTTTCGTTAAATAAAGAAAATAGTACGGTTAAAAGAGAAGGGAAAGTATTTAAAGACCGTTTAATAATAGATTTCTTAAAGGAAATAGAAAATTGAATTGTTTAATTAACGGAAGTAATTATTAAATAGTTTGTAATTTTAATAAAAACCCTACTTTCGAAGTAGGCGTAAAGATATAAGATTTATAGTAAAGTTAAGGTAAAAGGCGACTTTTTTTAATTATAATTGTAGAATTCCTTTCTTTCCCTATATTTCTACGTTAATAGTCTTAAAACCTTTAATAAGTATTTAAGAATCTTTAGCCTAGATATAGTCTTTTAGGGACGTTGCTTAAAACGAAGAGAAACGATTAATTTTATTAAAAATATAAAAGGAAGCCCTAGAATCGAAGATTATAGAATTCTTAAGCGGATAAATATTTACCCCTTTATTCGTATTAAAAGTATTTTATTTAATAAGAAATATTAAATTATAAATACCGATTTCTCATCGCTTTTAAATCCTTAAAATAGTAGTCTATATAAAGGTAATAAAGCGGTCCTACATTTGGTTCCTAGCCTTTTCTACTTCTTTGCGGGTTTTGGGAAACTTTTTAAAATTCTCGTTAATAAGCTTCTAAATAGAACTATTAGGCTTTTAAATAAAGTTATTTTTTATCTTAAATATTAAATATTAATAGTATATTATTAAGTAAAGGATTTACTTATATATTTTATATAGCGGCGTAGATCCCCTTCTTTTTTTTAGCTATAAAAAATTATTTGTATTTTTATCCGCGCTACGTTTTTTTTTTACATTTACTTTCCGCTTCTTTTTATAATTAGAATTAAGAACGTTTTCTTTTTTAAATATAAACTCTTTCGAATTAAACTAATTAGTACTTTAAGCGCTACGAATTATAGCTTTCTTACCGGTTAATAGTACAATATATTTTAATATACCGACCCTTTTAAAATTAGCGGATACGTCCTAATAATTTAAATACGAATCTTTTAAGTCGCAATTAAATTTCTAAATATTATTTACTTAAATAAATTTATATTCGCGGATTATATTAATAAAATCGACGAATTATAAAGTAGGGGAAGTAGCTTTATTAAAACTTAATCTCTTCCCTTTAGTAATAAAAACTTCTTAATTTAATATTTACTTTTCGAAGTCTTTAAATAGTTTTTTAGCGGTCTCCTTAATAAAGGCTTAATATTTTCGCCGGGCGGTAGCAATTTAATTGATAGCCCAATAATTAATTTAGTTCTTCATTTATTTCAGCTATTTATACATAAATTTATTTTATTCGAAAGCGGTATCGGCGAAATAGCTAGCGACGTAAATATTTATCTAATTATAAATTTTCGTATTAACGTTATTAAAGTCCTTCTAATATTTATAGTAAGTATTATATATATTATTAGCTTAATTATACGTAACTTTTCTTTTAGTAGTAAAATCCGTGGCGGAGTTAATTACTATATTCTCCCTAATATTTTATTTAATATAGTAATTATTTTCCTCTTTAAAATTTTCTTTATTAAATTCTGCCTTAGCTTTTTATTAGAATTAGGCGGCGGTAGCGGTAATTTCCGAACTATTTTCGTTAATTTGGGTCTAAGTTTGGGTCTAGGTTATAATAGTAATTATTATAATTATTATAGTAGTTACTATAACCTTTTTAATCCGGATTCCTCTATTAAATTTAATAAATTCTTTCTTTACCGCTAATATATAATCTTTCGCTAGCTTCGTAAAGAAGAAGTCTTTTAATTTAGGAAGTAGGACCCTTTAAATTATAGGCCCGTTCTTAAATAATTAATTACTAAAGTCTTAATTATTTTTAATTAGTCGTTTAAAAGTTTTGTACTAACTAAGCTAATCGCTTTAAGTTTTGAAGACGATTGTAATAGCTTTATTAGTAAATTCTTTTAATAAAGATATAGTTAACGTTATTAGTTTCGTAAGGATATTGCTTATATTAATTATTATAGCGCTTCTTATCGTAAATACGCAAATTAGACTATTAATTATTAGATGTGACTGTACAGAATTGATTAATTGAAGAGTGTATGTAATTAACTCGCCTAGAAGGTCTGGGGGGTACTGGAATATCCTAGAGGGACCTAGAAATCAGTAATCTAGGGGGCTGGGCGGCTAACCCAGATTGAGTATAGCCAGAAACCTAGATATCCACCCTCTAATCTGACAGCTTCCAATTCCCAACACTACACGCACACCACTCGTACACCACTACGGTCCTACCAGCCAGCCTATGAGCCTATCCAACGCGAGCCACAGGCGCGGTGGGACAAGGGGAGGGGAAGTAGGGGTGCCGTGGTGGTGTTGGCTTTTTGTGGCACCCTTCCATACTCCGCGCCAAATAGACACTGGCAGGACTGGAAAACACCATGCCCAATGCTAGCTCTTTTCTGGGATTATTTTGGATGTGCATGCACCCAGTACCGAGTACGGACGATGTACTGCATATAGTGTCTTTGGAGCAAGTTAAACCACCCTTCCCCCCCCCCCCCCCATATTCTTGTATTGACGCAGCCATCAGGTAGAAAAACATATTCTATGAACCCCAGGTACTTCTCCGACCACAGTGCGCGGCCACCGCTTCGTGAGCTTCTCTCCTGGTCTCTTCTGCGTCTCTACCGCGACTAGGGACCTGGGAGGCATGCAGCTTGTTCTCCGTGGGACTCCTTCTGCTGCTTGCTTGTCTTGCTCTCGTCTGATTGTCGTTGCCCGGCTGTTCCGCTCACAAGGAGACTCTGGGGAAATTCAACACCACACAACCTTTCGTAAAGTGTCCGATGCCCAGTCACTCGGGGTCAATATAAGACTTTGCGAGGAAAAAAGTCCGTCTACCATCATCCTGTGCGTTATTCACCCCCGGTATTCCTCGTCTCAAATTCCCCTCCTGCAGCTAGTGCTGAGTGTTGTTCTCGATGCGGGTGTGTGGACTCTGATTCTGGTGGAACCTCTTCGACTCAACTGCGTGAGTGGTCAAGATAATCTGGATGTTACCTAGGCCCTCTCTTGACCATCCTCGTTCTTATTCTTCCTACGTGGGCATCTATCTTCTCTTACTCGGTGGATGCTTTGGGACGCTTAGCACAACTCCAACAAGGCCTTCGTCACCTCTCTTTCTTTTTCTTAAACATCACCCGTTTCCCATCCCCGTCCACCCTAAACATCAGCTCCCATGTTTTGCATCCTGAACTAGGAACACCTGATCTAACAACGCGGGCCGTTAAACCAGTTTCCCTCGCTTGGTCAACATCGACCTGTCCATCTTGGTCTAGACTTGGTAGTGGCTCAGACAGGCTGTCATCATCTTGACATTCCGATCGTTCTCGTCGTCAACATCTCCGGGACCACGCCTTCACTTCTTTGACCGGACCGACAAGTCTCATCCTCCGTCCTGTCCGAGGCTCTACGACAGAACAACACAAGGAATCCACGGCACTGATTTCCACACGACAACAGGGTGCGAAAGCTAAAGGCCAACCAACCTGATAAACATACTGGTCTTCGAACAACATAGCCGGCGAGTCCTCCGGGTGCCCGCCATCCCCCACACTGTCTGTGTCTTGCCGTTACCATCGGAAGGTTGCAAGCACCCGCCTCTACCAACCTCAACCAACCACTGGTGGGACCGAGGAGAAGTTGTCAAACGGCTGCGCGAGTCCACGCTTTCTTCCTCCTTGCCAGGATCCACTGAGCCAGTCCTGCTCTCATCTTGCTCTCCTCTTTACCCCATTGCCAGGTCAGCCATTTGTTCCGTAGGTTGTGTGTGCCAAAGCATTCGTGCTATCACTACTCAGACCGGCAGCCACCTTTGGTACCCAGCAAAGCTCCGCACCGCTTCACTTTTGGACGTGGGGGGCGCACTTTGCAACGCTGAATCCTTTGACTCAACAACATCAGAAGGAGAATATTGAGCAACATTGAACCGATAGTTTCACGCTCTTCATTCTGGCCTGTCTCAGTCTTACTCAATAAACAAAGACTTCGGTAAGATCAACTTCATCACTTTGATTGCCCTCAGCTGACTTTCTGTTTGAAGCCACGATCCGACTGTCTCCACCTGCGCAAAGTCTACCAAACACCTCTGGCTCAATCTCTAACATTAGGGACGCCATTCTTTGTCTCTCTGCGTGGTCAGATCCACCTAATCTTACCTTGATTCTGCCAATCTTTCTGTTTGGCAGTGGTTCCAGCTCGTCTCCGCTCCAAGCACATTCCGGTCCTTTTGCACGATTGGGGAAGAACCTGTCTTGCCTGGCCACTACTCTTGAAACAAGTTCTCTAGCCTTTGGCTCACTCTGTGGTCCACAGCTGCGCGTCGAGGGAAAACTGGTTCGACCGAACATCAACAATCCATCCCACCGACACCCAGAGACATTTGCCAGCTTTGTTTTGGCTCAAAGAATCATTCTCCGTCTCAGCCATTTTCGTGCTGTAAGACGGCTGTTGTTCTTATTGTACCGCCAACAACCTTGGTAGGCTCATCGAAGAATAAATCAGCAACCATCCCAGCATTTACATCTTGTCTGGTTAACGATTTGATGTTCATCAACTTGATTTTGGCCGTCACTCTTTCTTGATCACAACGACTCTTTACAAAGCACGATCACTTGTCGGAACTCACGAACAGAAGTGCCAGCCATGGTTAATACATATAACGGGCATGGCCATTACACTCGGCCACAATGGACGACAGAGAGGCCCACTGGGGAACACATGCCAGATAATGGTCGTTACTACGATACAGGAATCAGAACCCCGCCACCTGTAGGTCTTGTCTCCTGTTCATTCCCCTGCCTGGTGCTGACGTTGATACAGACAATTGGCGATGTCTTGCGTGACCAGTGCAAGATAAATCACCAGAGCTTCTTCCTTGCCGTTCTTACCGAAGATGGTCGCACGGTCTATTTCACGGGGCCGAATAAGTTGCCAGAGGGTGAAATCCAGAGATACTTTGACATGGAGCGGTTTATCCGCTATCAAAAACGTGCTTCTGAGAGTGAGTGGTTATTTCGCCATAGGTTCGGTCTAGACTCACGCTAACAGAAGTTGCAGACGGTCTCGCTGGGGCCTATGATGAGATGTCTTTTGGGCCAGAGTATGGGCGTCGCGGAAGTGACCGCCGTCTGGAGACATCCGAACAGTTCTACGATCATGCGCCACCTCCATATCGAACCCGAAAGCGCCAGAGGGCTAACGTTCCCAGACGTGCTCGCGATGATGACGAGCCGGCGGTGACCGTCTCCGCAAAGAAAGGGATACGAATCAACAGTGCGCAGGAGGTGTGGGATTTCTACGACCAGCGCTTCAAAAAGATACAACAGAACACTTGCAAGCTGATTGCCAAAGCGTGGATCAAGGCGATTGCACCCAAGAAGCAGTCTACACATCCCTACACAGGAACCAAAATCCCCGACTGGTGGCCAAAGCCTCTGGGCCCGAGCAAGGATGAGGGCATGAGGCATAAGGAGCCGGACCACCTGTTCAAACCAGGTAAGACAATTGTCTCATGCGACTTCAAGATGTACGATTAGTTGAAGATCCTCCCTAACACGACTACAGAGCGCCTCCGTTTGTTATGCCACCTGTTGAGACTCATCGTCGAGCCAAACTCTCAGCAGCATCCGAGCATCCGCGCACAAGAGCTTACTGTGGCCAAGTTGGAGGAGCTGACAATGGAGGCAATGGGAGGCTTCTTCAATGACAGGGCCAATCCCAATCAGGCCAAAAAGAAACCCTTCCTAAAGGAGATCTTCAAGGTTGCTAAGGTTGAGGAACAGTACAAAAGGGGTGAAATAGGTTAGTTACAACGTTCATGGTCTGTCAAAGCTGTGGGGACAGTTTGCTAACCTAACCAGATGGTGATACGGTCGTATATGTCATGGCCGACAACAACCAATCAGACTTTCCATCCGACGACGAGGACGAGGCGTGTAGAGAGGAGGATGACGAGCACCATCTTTCGGTAATACCATCCCGACTCTCGCCTCCCAAGACAACGATGCCTCACGCGCTCATGCCCATTCCGACCACTGACCATAGCCCAACTACCAACATTCAACCAGGCTTCGTTAGCGAGATGCCGATTAGAAATCAGTATCCAACTACTCTGATGCCGCCAGATCTTGCACCTGACCAGCACTATGTGGAGAATGGGGGGATGTCTGTGGGAGGTCAAGCATCTCTGCAGCAGCACGGAGCGCCCGTTCAGATGCAGGAAATGATACCGAGTCCTCACGAAACAAGCCGTCGACCATCCTTGTTCAGTCCCGCGTCCGACTACGCAAGCACTACTGCCTCCGGACTATATCCCGGTGCTTGGCAGCAAACCACAACGGCTCCTGGTAGCGCGACCATGTATTCCTTTGGTACTCCAAGTCAACAGCCCCAGCAGCCGCCGCATCCGCCGCTCCCTCATCCTCAAGGAACCTTTGTTTCGCATCAGGGGGTACAAATAGGTCAAAATCAGCCACCGTACATGGGCTCCTCGTTCGACACACTCCCTCATACAAGTAACGGTCTTTTCCGTGGCCCCAACGTTGGTCAAGGCTCCGCTTCTCATGGGCAAAGTTATCCGAGCTACATGCAGCATGATTCCAGAGGCCTGCCGGGTGACATGAAGATGGATCATTCAAATCGCGGCTTACCGCCGCACTGAGTCGGAATTGAATGGCGCAACATTGGTTCCTTTCTGTCACTGTTGGTTTTATTACTCGACGAATTCCTATCCACAGCACGATTTCATATTTTCCTACGCATCCTAGATGGCGGAAGGGGCATTCATTTACAATGCTACGCTGGTTGACAGGACGGCGCCCATCCTGACGTTAGCGCCTTCAGTATTTCCACCTTATGCATATATTTCCCCTAATATTCGGTACACATCTCATGGTATGGCATCAATACACACGCGCGCACGACACGATACACTGAGATAGCCAAGCAATTGGTGATAATATGGACTGATGGAAGAGGGAAGTGGAAACGGGTACACGGAGGTGACCAGAGCATGGAGGAGAGGACATCTAGAAAGGCATGGTACCATCTGACCAGAGACCTTTTGCGGTCATCGATATGGAGCAGAAAAGGGGGCCTGTTGCTCCGGTTGAAATCTTTCTTCATCTGGTTTGGCATCATTATTTTCCTTGTTTTCTTATTTGTTTGCAGTTTTAGCGTTCAAAAAGCGGGAGGTTGTGCGTTTTTGTCTGCGGGTTTAACGCTCGGCGGCTGATAGTGTGTTTACTCATCCTTCTTTCTCAATTTGTGCGGTGCCCTTCCTTTCATCACGACTCTGACTCTTTGTTTTTTCTTCAGTCGCCAAACATAGTTTGCTCTTTTTCAAGTTACAACATCGTTGCGTGGGTGGCCGACCTGTCTTACAGTTTACACAAGGGCGCATGTGAGTTTACTAGTTGATTTCCCCCACGAGGTTGTTTGAATCGGGGCTCTGGACTGGTTGGGTGGGTGGCCTTTTGTCGAATTCGTTTGTTAGTTCTTGCATAGCTAGTATATCACTTATGCTTATTTGACCGCTTGTCGTTTTCAATGCCTTGTTATCGTCATGTCTGCTGGTACTGTACAAGTGCTCACATGTTTTTGTCCTTCACCCCGAATGCTTTGCACACTGTATGGCTTTGCGAGTTTTGCTTATCCTCAATGTATCATTTTGTTACCACACTATCAACTCATCCTCCACCCAAGCGGCGATCATGGAAGCAAAGCTAAGCTCACCGAACCTCCTCTCTTCATTCCTGTCTTTTACGCCTAAATCCCGTCGCTTACCCACCCCCATACCTCACTCAGCCCTCGGCCCGAAAGGTGGCATGTGGAACATCATCAGTTTTTGCTCGTTTGTTTCCCATGAGCTCCAGATGATAACCTGTGAGCTAAGCCCAAGCTAACCGAGCAAACCCGCCCCCCGTCACCGGCCTTCCACGTCGTATACCAGTATCGGGTCGCTGCATAAGAACCGAGGTCTGCTGAGCCATCAAGACATGAAGACATTCTACTTGATACACGACCGCGGTATGGGGTTATGTACGTATATCTGCTTCTGGAGGGGCGGGCAGACAGTCCCGTGGTGGGCTGGGCTGTGAGAATCCCTGGTGGTGCGTGACAGCCCTGACCCTCCATGATTACGGTATGAGGGTGTGGGTTGGGTTGGGCTTCAAGAACCTCAAGGGGGAGTTTAACTCTCTGAAAAAGCCGAGGAGGTGGAGAGCATGGAGGGGCAAAGATATTATTTCATGCGGTTGGTGTCGAGAGATGAGAGGGCAAGTATGGGTACATACTGTTTGTCCATGACTACAAAGCAAACTGCCTGAAAGGTGCAACTCAGGGACTGTGTTAGACGAACTGTACAATGTTGTACGCGAGTTGTTGTGCTGCGGTTCTACAGTGTCTTTCAGTGGAGAGGGGGGTTGTCTCGACGTGGACGTGGGGTGAATATCTACCTCTACAGGTAAGTACTGAGACGATAGATTGACACTAGACAAAAGAAGAACAGTCCGTCGGTTGAAAAGGAGACATCATTGTGCGGTCTTCTCTTCGGGCCTATCGGTACGTGGGTAATTCATCGTATGGAAGCGTTGATGCGTATCTCTACCGAATCTTGGAGCCGCTATGTCATCACTCATTCGTATTCCGAACGACAACCAATTCTCATCTACAGCTACCACAGTACCGATGCAAGGCAATGGGGATCATACAACAAGAAGCATGGGAGCACGACTTGGAAAGGGCAACGGTGTGGGGGTCAACGACAAGTGAAGGAGGTATAAAGGCGGGTTTCCTCGCTTGGTCAACTTAGGTTACGTCTGGTGGAAGCACAAACAAATGCCTCTCTACACAAGCTATGCTACCTACTTGTAACGATACCAGTGCCACATCATGGTATAACATTTGTACGGCATTGTCTCCGGTTCGGCCTTGGAGGTTTCCATCTGGCGCCGCTGAGCTCGGAGCTCGTAAATGAATGGTGAGTGACAGAACAGAGGAAGAAAGCGAAGCAGTCCCCAACCACTACTCACATCACAACAAGAGAGCGGCGACACCTCTGGCGGCCGCACCGAATTTCACTTTGAAAAGGGAAGCAAACGGCTACTTGCAGATCTTTGACTAGGGCTCGATGTGTATATGCAGGATACCTGTCATTTTTCCTCTTCTACTGTGGTGGTTCGTGGCACAATATCGTACTGTGTGCGCGGGAGAGAGAGAGAGTGTGTGTGTGTGTGTGTGAGTGTGTGTGTGTACACAAGCTCGTGACGAGATACACGAGATGGATGAATGGGGTAGTGCAGTGGGGGCATTCAGGTAACTTTGACTCTTACCGAACATGAACCGGTAGACCAGAACGAGCAACGAGGATGGTTGCCGCGGAGAAAAGAGGGTAAGTAGACCGAGATTCCATCGCGAAGGCAATGAATGTCTACATAGCAGCTACATGGGAGCCCAATAGGGGTGGTACACACCACAGCGGCTTTGGCGCCGGTTTAACTAGAATCTAGCTTGTGTTTCTATGCTTTGGGAACACGACAGTGATGACACGGTCCATCTGTCTATCTGTCTACAGTCTGTCTGGGATGGAAGTTACGTTACCTACTAGGGTTCTTTGGTGTCACGGTGTCAGTTGATGATGTCGTCTCGGAGGCCGGTCGGTCGGTCGGTCGCGCCAGCCGGCCGGGGAAGCGGAATGCTTCGGATAGAATGGGGAGTCTCTACGAGAAGATAACAAACCTCTACAACGGACACAGTAGTAGAACTAGAAGTACGACGTGGTGGGCTTTGGGACATCATCGAACGAGGGTCGACCCCCACCGGGACAGACAGGAGAGAAAAACTTTTCAAGGAGCGTTTGAAGCGGTTGTTGGAGAATACATATGAATGATCATAATGGCGAGAAAGTCATGGGTTTGGTGGTATTCTGTCTGTCTGTCTGTCTGCTAATCTGCCCAGTGTCCTCGATCGCCAATCCCAAACGTTCCATAGCGTCAAAACTCGACATTGTTTGCTTCCTCTTGAGTGGTGGTGGTGTCAAACATTACACCCTTGCTAACCAGAACAGTCAGGAAACTAAGGCAGATTGCTTTAGGCACCGTGCAGGAAGCATGAACAGGTTTTTGCTTTCTATTCTTTTTCTCGGCCGGGGAGTTCATCCGCTCCCGCTTGCCCGCCCGCCCGCTTGCTGTCAGGTCTTGCGGACCACCTTTTTTTCTTTTTTTCTTCTTCTTTTTTTTTTCTCTCTTAACACGAATGATAGGTCAACGGCCATGACGGACACTGCGTGACAGGCAAGCTAAAAACAAGAGCAAATCAGGATAATGGTCAATCAATCGTGATCTGATCCCGAACCGTAGATGACAGGTCTTTTGGTGGCTTTGCTGTCAAAATGTTCCGTGGGGCCGGGCGTGGGAGCGTGGGTATGGGAGTGTCCGCAGTTGGGCAGTGGCTTCTCTTTGGGCAGTGGGAGGAAGGGACTGTGTGGTATTTTGCTTTCTTCTTTTACTTCTTTCGTGGGACATCTTTCATCAGCGTGGTGGTCAACTGGTCATTTGGTAACGGGATGCAGGCCGCTTCGCTCCGGCCCGCTATGCGAACGGAGGTTGCAATGGTGAGGTTGACAGGTGGTGGTGGTATAGAGATTTCTGGAAGGAATGACGGGCAGGTGCGATGCTGATGGGAAGTGGTGACGAAATATGGGAGATATCTGGCATGATCAATCTTGCTTCGAATTATTCAGACGTGCACTCTACCATGACAGAAGTTCATGTTGCAAAAAGAGCCGATATTATCCTTTGTTGGACTAAGATCTTGATAAGATATAAATGCAATGTTATTGTCTACTGGAAAATGTTCAAAATATTTTCTTTCTAATGGGATATTCCAGGCCAAAAGCTTTTATGTTCTTCAGTCATGTGCACTTAGCACCGTTGATAGTCTATCACCCATTAATGCTGATACGTAGAGACCGAGCCACAGAATAATGACTACCATGTTGAGATGTAAAAGATGCTACTACGACAATGCTACACTGTCTGAAGCCTCGTTCGTTGAATTAACATATGATGTGTCCGCGGGTAGTGATTGTTAAAGGGGCCTAAAGCCCAGATTCGAGTCATTGACTTGGTGTTGACGTTTCTCGACAAAGGACATGAATGCAAAAAGAGCGGATGCTCGCCTCTAGAAAAGAAATCAAACCCAAAAAAATCAGATACCAAGATCTGTTAATCCTCGATCCACCCAGGGGTCGAACCTGGAACCTCCTGATTCGTAGTCAGACGCTCTGCCATTGAGCCAGCGGACCGTATTGAGGTGATTTAATGCCTTTGTGCTTCAGTTCTTCTGTTCATATGTGGACTTTGCGGAAGTGACATGGGGTGCCCTGTCTAAAATTTCTTTCTTTCTGAGGCTAAAAATTCCATATCTCATCACACAACAACATAACAGGTGTCCAACTTTCGTACACTATCATGAATTTGTCATGCGCCGACAATATTTAAATCCAACCTAGACACAAGAATAAAACCGCGAAGGTGGAAAACAAAGAAGGAAGAGACAAAGAAAAAGAAAAAGAAAACCCGAAACATACGAAACCAATTCACCAACTAACCGCTCATCATCGCTTCAGCCAAGTACTTGTTTAGCGTCACTGGATATATCTCGAGCGCTCGAACAAAATAACAATAAAAAAGCCCTGATTGAATGTTCGGGTGTCTCTCTCTCTGGTCACGGACTAGCATGGATCGACAACCTCTCTTCACCAATCGGCCCGGTTTCCCAGCAAAACGGTAGAGGTGCAAGTTAACCGTAGCGGGCAGTTCGGCAACTCAAAGTGGTATATGTTATATATACCGAGGTAGTTGTACCGGCGCCATGGTTACCAGCCTCGACGGCACCATCGTCACGTATCTCCATACGTAGCTCCTCTTCTTCTTGTTGTTCTTCTTCATCCTGACGGTGTGTTGTTTACGTATACTTAGTCTGTACAAGTGCAAGAATCTAGACCATCATCCGTCCAAGTCGACGGTACATATTCTGTTCAACTTGACAAAAGGACCAACACGCAGCGGTGAGATGATTGCCGTGGGTACCGGAGCCGCCAAGTTTTTCAAGGCGTGGGAAATCTTTATTTGACGAAGGAAGGAAGGAGGGTTGCACGGTTTCACGGCTGCATGCCCGGGAATCTCAACTTGAAAGAAGACGCACTTCGTTTGGATGAGACAAACCGAGAAAAAAAGGGGGAAGGAGGGCAAAAACGTGGGTGGCCCGTACAGGAATCGAACCTGT
Organism: Copromyces sp. CBS 386.78; assembly: GCA_030685235.1. Taxonomy (NCBI): domain Eukaryota; kingdom Fungi; phylum Ascomycota; class Sordariomycetes; order Sordariales; family Sordariaceae; genus Copromyces; species Copromyces sp. CBS 386.78. Next base: position 377,223 of record MU839097.1, read on the forward strand.
AACTACTATAACTAACGACGGTTTCTAGCTGTCGCCAGTTGCCAGTACCACTGAGCTCATAACCCATATTCCACAGACTCTCCCCGTTAAGCTAAACGGGCCACAAATGAAACGACGAAAATTTGCACCTATATACCTATGCACACACACAGGCATGGTCCATGTTTGGAAGGCAGAAACGAGACAAAGAGCGGACGCAACAAGGTATAATAACATACAACGCCAGAGTCTTCACCAAAACTTCCCGCCCCGGTTACTGTCTGCTAGCCACTGGCTTGTCTGAGAGAGTTTGAACGGGACCAGAAGGTTCCGGGCTACTGCCTCTTGGGACTTGGACGTTTGTATGAAGATGTGCGTCTCACCACAGCCCATGCTCGGCATCGAACTGTGTCAAAACATCATTTGAATTGTTGTGTTAGAGTTCGGGTTTGCTGGCATCCGTTGCCGTCATGGTGAAGAGTGGACTACAGGGACACTTGCGTGTAGTAACTCCAAAGTCAGTCGTTGGGGGTGGAAATCTCCTGGACAGGAATGGGCAATAGAGCACTTAGACAACGGCAGCTTGTCCATGGCTATGTTTCTGAAGCTCGTAGCTTCATGTTGATGTGGTCTTCGGGATGGATGAAAAGCACCGGGTGATAGCTTACCAGCTGAAGATGCACGTCATCAGCGATGATTGCTCTGGGTGAAGACATCACTCCAAGGCTCGAGTGAGGGATATACCCCGGCTCTTTGACGAAGTGCTGGTTATGTTGAGGCTTGTCTGGGTGAATACAACCCTCATAGGTGTTGTTCGTGGCCACGAGAGGATCGGGGAGTAATCGCTGGCGCCCTGGTTGGTGATGTATTTGATGAAAGCAACTATGCCATCTCTCGAGAACCATCCGCTTCCATTCAGAATAGCCGAATCACGACTGGAAATGTACCCAGTTTGAAGTTCGAAGCTCTTGAATGATACGATGCAGTATCTTCTCGTTGAAGACGCATGTCACTATCACTGTTAAACATCCCAAGCGACAAGCGAAAATCGAAACCATAGAAGGGCGCGGAAAGAAGCAACCAGTTCTCATTATGAACATCATTCTTTCCTAATTGCGAAGGGATTGGGATAACAGGCAGTGTCAGAGCAACTGAGATACCTAATCTTGTGCCACCATACGGACGACAGCCACAGTATGCAAGATGTCATGGGGCCTTACGGCCACCAACCCACCGAATTTACCCATTGACTCGCGCATGTTGAGCATGATGTGGGCTCCTTCAGAGACGAGATCAGGCATTGCATATACAACGTTGCTCCATCAAGAGTGCCCAAACAGAACTTGTCGGCTCCGAGAGCACTTATCCCGTCTCACATAGACCGTTGACAAAGTTGACATCCAGGAAAACTTTCCTGAGGAGGTTAATCTGAAGTATGCTTCACCCACCGTAATGTTCCTCGCGTGACGTCGGTCCAAGTCAGGCAGGCGGAGACTCTGGCTCGTATGGTATATCTCATGAAATGGCAGGAAGGCGGTTCCTCGAAGAGGGTATGAATGCCCCTGCCGAGTCGCCCTGATGCACAGAGCTCGTATACAACCCCATCTCGCTGGCGTCTGAGCGTGAACGCGACCCGTTGACCGTCAAGAGATCGGTATCTAGAGCACCTCGTATGGGTTCCGACCATATCGATCCGCCATAAACTCCGGGCTGCGTCCGATGTGTACGGCTTACTCCACGAGTGAACTGACGGCTCGGCCGCTCAGTTATCATCAGCCGCATCTTCAGCCTCGTCCACATCGCCCTCAGTGTCATCGCCCAACCCCTCCTCCAAATCGTCTTCTCCACTCCCCCAATCATCGTCATCCTCCTCCTCTTCATCCTCATCATCCGACTCCTCCGCCTTCCTCTTTTTCCCCATCCCCGGCGCCGGCGGCTTCGGCACATCATCCTTCCTCACAAAGACATAACTCCTGGCCGGCCTCTCCTCGCCCTTCCAAGCTTTCTCCGCCGCCTCGCCCTTCTTGTTCTTGACGACCCCGAGCGTCCTAGCATGGTGATAGCCCGGATACGCCCTGGCCTGGAACTTGAAGCTCTTCTCGACGGCCAGGTCCGAATGTCTCGCCAGATCCCGGATGTTCCACAGCGTGTAGGGCTCGCCCTCGAACAGGGTGACGATGACGGACCCACCGGGGGCCAGCGAGAGTAAAGAGCGCTTGAAGAAGTCAACGAGCAGCTCCTGGTTGTAGCGCACCTGGCGGTTGACGTCGGTCGATTTGCCGCCGACGTGCGGGAAGTTGAATATGATGCGGTCCATTGTTCCGAACTGCTCGACCCGGCCGGTTTGTTTATCCTTGGTCTTGTGGGCGAAGGGCACCATGCGCCGCGCGTCGACGTTGTAGAGAACCTTACAGCCGGGCACGGCGCAGATCTTGTCGACGTTGGCACGCACGTGGGGGTATTTTGCGGAGAGCTCGTCGAGGTCCTTTTCGTAGACGGTGGCGGTCAGGTTGGTGCAGTGGTGGTGGTCGACCAGGGAGACGGCGAAGCTGAGGTCGCCATCGCCGATGAGGAGGATGTTTTCGTCGGGGCTGAAGGGTATTGTTGGTTCGGAGTGTTGCTTTTGCTTGTGTTGCTTCTTGGAGCCGGACGTCGAGGAAGACGAGAGCGGGGGCGGGACTGCGGAGGAAGCGGAGGCGGAGCGGGAAGGCTTTGTGGATTGTTGCTTCTGTTTCTGATGTTGCGCGGGGCCGGAGCCGTGGCTCTTTTTTTGCTTCTTTGTCGGTGGGCCACCCCCACCACCTTTGGCAGCCTTTGCGGCCTGAAGAAGACGGCCACCTCCCTTCTTTCCCATATTGTCCTGTTATCGACTTGTCGTGTTCTATACAATACCTTCTACGCTATGCCAAGTGCGTGGATGCGGTGGCCGGTCTGTGGTATTGTCTGGAACAACCCCAGCTGCAAGAAAAAAAGCGGGCTCCGGGGGTTCGGGCTTTCGGGGCTACGGGGGCACGGAGGGGGCGGTCGCGGCACGCGGGCGGCCAACCGATGCAGGGGAAAAAATCCAGGGTCCGGATGGACGGAGATTGAAAATGGGCGAGATTGGCTGGACGGTGAGTGTGCCACGGAAGACTGTAAAAGCGCGCTGTGACTTGTGAGTGCTGAAAATTTAGTTCCCGCTTTTGTCTTCGGTTCCATCCGGCAGGAACCAGATCATGGAGTGCATGGGTCCCGCTGTGTGCCCCTGCCCCACCACATTCATCCACTGAGGGAAAGCCCCCAGGAAAACCCTAGCCAGGCGGCTCCGGGACGGGACCTGGCCCCACGTGAGGTACCACCACCACGACAGCAGACCTCGTCGTGGTGTTATCATACGAGTAGTCCGTGCCGCCGCCAGATCATGGTGCAACAGGTGGAAACGTTTCCGATATCCGAAATATCCAAGAGGTGACAGGCTTGAAGAAATTACATATTTCGTTGGAACGACGGAGAACACATAATGGAGGAAAAGTCAATATACCCCAACACATGCACGGCATTTTGCTGACCAAGGGTCAAGATCACACCCTCCTACCTCTAACAATGTTTAAAAGCGATCAAAACCTATTTCTCCACGCATTAACCTTTTGATACGGGCTTATATCAATCCAAACTGTTCCTAAGGAGGTTATTTGGCGGGCTGTGAGCCCCCAATATCAGCTGGTTCTCAGCTAATGTATAAACTCAATGCAGTCCCGAAGCCTTGACTGACGTCGTTATAGAGGAACAATCAGCATTTACCTGCGGCAGAAGCAAAACAACAGACAGCGAGCAGACGTGCTCCAGTTCCAACGGTGCGCTAGATACGGTATGCATGGTGCCTACTGCAGGTCCAGCTGCTACGATGACATCTTGCATTGAGGTTGATTTCAAAATAACAGAGTGAGCCCGACCATGATCATGATTATTTAGAGGAGAAGGGATATCAACAAGGACCCAGCCGACATCTTAAGAGGAGAGTCCTCCACTTGTCGGCTCCGACCATCGTCGTGGAGAAAGGGCAACCTGACAAGAGATACCTCTCTGTTCGTTTCCCAACTAAGGTAAGTATCGAGCTACTCGTCATTGAACATTGGCCTCCTGAAAGTGCGTGTTTATAGTCGACGCTACCAACTATGCCCTGAGAAATTAGATCAGATCTTGATCAACAACCCCCCGTCTCCCCCCTGAGCAGCATCACCAGACAGGGACAGGATAGGACGGAAAGGGCCGATCATGTTGGAAATAGCATCATCTACCGAGCTGGCTTCTAGAAAGTCGATTACCTTTTTATTTGCAATTCTTTAGCACGAGACGACACCTGGCAAAGTGTGGTCCATTGCTCGCGACAAGTGCTGGTTCCGACGACCGGGCGTGTGAGGAGTCTTGGCAACGTTTAAAGTCAAGATGTGGGTCCTTTCCTTCTCGTCAGGGTCACTCTCACTTGCAAAGATTTGAAACCACGAGGCGGTCATGTTTATTGCGCTCAAAGTGTGTTGGCCATTAAAAGGAGGAGCGGGAATCACGAGTGTATTCAACTATCAAGGTCCTTATTGATTATTCTGCCCAGTGACTGCTATTGTGCTGTACCATACCACCATTCCCATCGGTGTCGTCTGAAAAAGCCTTCACCTTGAACATGGCCGGACGGCGGACCAGCTTGGAGGCTTTTGGACTCGCCGCTGCTGGGGACCAGTTCCATTTTGGGCAGGAGAACAAAGTCGGTGATTGGCTGCGTGGCCGGGAAAGCCTTGGTGGGCCCCAGACCGTGGACCTCTCGTTGGCCAAGACTGGAAAGGGCAGCCGGTCTGTGCTCAGGTTCGTTAGTGCACCGGCCAGCCCTGCAAGTGAAGGTCTGCAGTCCATTTGCCTTCTGCTGAATGGCTCAAATGCCTATGGGCGGCCAGCAAGACGGTTATTGCCCGGGCCTCGTTGTGAGTGTTGACTTGTGTGTGTGCAGAGCAGCGAGTGGTCTGGCTGTGAGGCACGGATCCATACCTACCTAGGTATCCAGCATCCAGCATTGGATATGTGCAACACCTCAACCGAAGGAGGCCCTTCCATCTCATCCCATCCTCAGGTTGACGACGGACAATAGAAGACAAGGTCTGGCACAATAAGACGTGTCTTTGCATCCCATTGTCAAGGTCGACATCTTATTCACAGCCGCTGTCTTGGGAACCTGCAGACCCGAAAATTGGGCAGACCACGGTCCAGGGTACATGGACCACCAGGCACCACACACATACAACTTTCTTAAACCTCTACCTCTTCCCTCACCCACCTTTTGCTTCCTCTTGGACAGCCTTCCTTTTTTTTTTCTTTTTTTTTTTTCTGCAACATCAGCAATTTACCTTTCGGCATTCCTTCTCTGCATCTTTGCAGTTCCTTTTCCGGGCGTCTATTTCGACCTCACAATCTTCTCAGTAGCACTGCTCGCACCCCTAGCAACGTACCCGCGGGGCGTATAAGGAGAAAGGATCTTTGCCTACTTACAAAAAAGTGAGGCCGGCATCCCGAACTCAACACCACACCACAACCTTTTATACCCACCCCAAACAAACCAGCAATCACGGATGCCCTACTTCGGTGTCTTCTCTTCCCTCTTGTAGTCGCCATCCCCCATTCGGGTTATTTGTTGGCGCGCTTTGCAACACACAATCAGCAGCATCAACACCACTGGCCTTATCACGTTCTTCTCACCTTGGCCGGCCTCACCTAGTCCATGGAATCATGGACGACGCCAGCAGCTCTCAGCAGCTGGTAGACACCAGTCAATCTACCCCAAACTCACAGAATGAACAATTCACCAACACCATGACCCCTTCCTCTTTTTTCGCCAATGATGCCCCCTCCAACAATGTCCAGCAGGCCGCTGCCGATATTGCCGCCCCATCAGCCCCCGTCCCAAAGCCAGCTCCCACAAGAGGCGGCACTCGCGGGAGGGGCCGAGGTGGTCGTGCCAGAGGCAAGGGCAGAGTTGCAAAGGCTGGCCCCAAGATCACAGCAGCCAAATCTTTTACTACTATCAGCAAGCCAGGCACTGGTCGTGGCCGTCGTCAACGGGCATATCAGTATACCCGGGCCCAGGCCGCCTATGAGCGCAACATCGAGCTTCGTTCGGCTTACAGCCAACTCGCCCGCTTGGCCAAGCCCGTTCTTGACGAAATCGGTACCCGTCAGAAAAAGGCTCTGATGGAAAACCCAAGGATCGTCGAGGAAGCTCCCGAGTACCAAGAAGTCATGGCCTTCCTCGACCAGCGCCGTGATGACACCATCGCCACCAGCGCTCGTCGTCTAGAGTTTGAGAAGGCTATGAGCCTCAACGTCTTGGAAGGACAGCGCGAGGCTATTGAAAGGTCAACACAGGTAAGCACAGATCCCTCCATTCACCTTGCAATCATCTGTCAAAGTGCTTGACACTAATCTACCTCCTAGCAACTCACGGGTGAACTATGTGAGGAATGGTACACTTCAGCGCTGGCAGAGGTCGAGAGATTGGAGTTTCTTCACGATAACAAACTTCCCCTGGACGTAAGTTCTTTTGCTGCCCCTTTGTCGTCTTATATACATACTGACTTTGTTACACAGCTGCCCCCTGCTCCTTGCACGGATTACACCTATAAGGACATCCCACAAAAGCAAATGGATGAGCAGGGCAGGTTTTACGAGCGCGACGACGAGGGCAATGAACTGCCATGCTCCGGAAAGAAGATTAGTGAGCTTATGACCGAAGCATATCAGGTCAACTCGACCCTTCCGCCCAAGCGCAAGGCCGATGGTCAGCCGGCGAGCGAACCCAATCCCAAGATGATCAAGGCCCACACATCCAGCCTTCTTGGCGGCACCGATACCATTATGGGAAGCAAAAGCAATACACCGGAGCCCGGTTCAAAGGCTCCCTCACCAGTGCCCTACTCCCCGTCCAAGGGCGGACTGGCCCAACCTAGTCTGCTGGACCCTCCTCTCCCCAAGGGTGCTGAGGAACCCGATGAGTACGGGGTACGCATCATCCACCGTAAAGACAAGCGTGCCGAGTTCCACAACAACCGCATCATGGTGCCGCCAATGTTCGAATTCGAGGATGACGAGATTGGCTTCCGCGACTCGACCAACGATCCCGGCAAGGGCGCCACCAAAGCTAAGCGTGGCAGATGCTACATGACCCCGAACACCAATTACTTTTTTCTCGACCGCCGCGCGTCAAACTGGGATAGTACCCAGGTTGTGGGCGAGTTGGACGAGGAGATTGTCAAACAATATGGCCTCCATCCCAAACTGGGCGTTCCTCTGCCGACGTCCATCAATGCCGATCAGCCCCCGACTCCTCATGTTTCTGGCTGGAAGCCTGTAATCTTGGTTGATCCAAAGGGACAACAAGTTCATGCGTCGAGGACCATCAAGGCAGCCAGGCTGGATGCTCAAGGAAGGAAGTTTGATCTGATGTATGCTCTGCATAAGTTCTGCCAAGAGGAAGGCATTTCCGAAAAGGAAATTGCACCGAGCAAGGAGGCGCGTGAACAGAAGAGAAGGCAAGAGCTTGAGTTGAGGGGTATCGACCCCGACCAAGACATCGAGTCACAGATCTCTCAATCAGTGACTCCCGCTCGCGTTCCCTCGCCGGTCAACACGGCGGTCTTCGACGACTTCGTCCATGGAGCGCTTCAAGCCGCCGCAGCTGAGAAGGATGCCGAGCGGGCAGCGGCCGCATCCCGCTCGCAGGCCTCAACGCAGGCTTCCAAGCCATTCGATGCTATCAGAGATGCACTTATGGACAATTCGACGCCTGCGCCGGCACCACAACCGCCCGCCCAGCAACCACCGGCCCCAATCCCTACTCAGGAGACGCAAGTCGCGGGCTTTGCTGATACTACCAGCTTGTCCTATCTTGCCGATGTCGCTGAGAGGGAGTCACAAGAACAGCGGTACCTAATGCACCCTTACCACCACCAGGGAATGCAGTCCGGTCCAGCACCGCCGCGCACATATTCGGATGCTCATCAGGAGAATACTCCAATCGACCCGTCGCTGCTGCCACCACAGTCACAGCATAACGGTGTGCCTCGTAACACCGATTTCGAAAGGCCACAACAATATCACCATATCGAGTATCCTCGCCCTGAAGGATATGGAGTCTACCCCCACCAAGAGCCTCACCCTAATGACGGATCGAGGCCCAATGACTTTTTGAGGACAGCACTCAATCCTTCCGCCTATCCTCCGCCTCCGGAATCGCATCCTGGACAATACCAGGACTACTCTATGCAGGGTCCTGCCACTGGCCGAACTCCCTTCTCGAATACGGCTTCGTCTAAGGGACTTCCAGCTTTGCGACCAATGCACGGAACGCCTGGTCCTGATGGCCAGGTCAGCCCGGTTCTCCCGTCTTCGGCCCATCCTAGCATGGTGGTGTCGAATAGCGGTGCATTCTATCCTCCGGCGCCCAACAGACCTTTTCACAATGGTTACTCGGCGCAAGAGTCGCCAGTACCTATGCAAGCGGCTGTGCATCACCCACAGGGCATGCCCATCCAACCGCCACCCGGACACGCCGAACCGCATCCATCTCAGATGCAGATGCATCATTATCCGATGCCGCCCCAGCCCTATCAAAACGGCCCCATCCCTCTTGCGCCGGCGCCAGGTCCGATGCAAGGGCCCGTACATATCCCTGCGGCTTCCCCTTCGCCTGCGCCCGGTCCGGGTCATGCGCCACCCATGCTCCAGCCGGCACCGCAACCACATTCGATGGCACCAATGCCTGGTCAACAGATGATGCCCACGGCCGGTAGCCCACCGCCTGGTCGTTCGCGTCCCGGCAGCTCTTCGGCGCCGTCAGTACCACCTCCTCCCTCCGGGGCCTCTGCCGCCTCCAACAAATACCGCAAACTCGAGCCCGCGCCTACACCACCTCACCGTCTCGGCTACACCGCCAACGGCCAGGAGCTACGCACAGTCCAGTTCGACTACCGCGAGGCTATCAAGGATTACACCCCGGTTGAGCCGCCCCCTAGGCATGGACCGACTCACATCCGGGGATGGACCCATAACAACCTCAAGAAGGGCCCCGGGGCCAACAGCAACCGCCCTTCCTCATCCAAGGGCACCGCCGCCACCAACACCAACGGCGTCAACGGCACGAATACCACGAACGGAGACGGGTCGGCATTAGCATCGGCAACAACTTCAAGCACCACTGAGGAGACCTCCTAGAAAGGGGTCTCTGCCGTCGCTAAGCCGTCCTCCGCCGGTGCTAATGCTGGCTCGTCTTCGTTGAGGGCTGTCAGCAAGACGCCCGCTATCATCCCGCCGCCTCTGGTTTTCAAACAGCCCGTTATTTTCCAGACGCCTACTCCGTCGCCCATTGCGCAACAAGCGCCTACTCGGCCGGCTGCTTCTCAACCAGCTGCTTTACGATCGACTATTGTCCCCCAGGGGCCCGCTGTTCTCCCAGCGCCCATCGATCCTAATCCGCCCACCGTTCCTCAACCGTCTGCAGCCGACTCTCAACCGCCTGAGAAGCCTGTTCGACTTGCTCATATCGCCGGCAGGGCATTGTTGGTCATTGCCAAATCTGCCATGGATAAATATTACCAGAACAGGTCCCATAGCGCCACTCCTAGTGCCGGTATCCGTTCCAGCAGCGCCACTGATGACCACAATTCCAATGGCGATAGCGGCGCCGAAGAGGAAATCGAAGTAGCGGTCCCTACTCCCTCTCTCACTCCACCAACGGAGACCAGTAGCAGCTCGACCACCGGCAGCTCAACTAAGAGAAAGAGATTAGCAGGAAGTGCGGACTCAGAAAGCCGGCCCAAGAGGATTAAGCTCATCAGTAGTGCGAGTGTCAACAGCACCAGTGATGAAAAGGGCGATAACGGCATCAAAGAAGGAACTCAAGTAGCAGTCCTTACTCCGGCGCTCACACCAACAACGGAGGGCAGCAGCAACAGCTCTACTAAGAGAAAGAAAGCATCCGCATCTGAGGACTCGGAAAGCCGCCCCAAGAGGATTAAGTTTGTTACTACAAAACCGGATGCAATTCCGGTGCCAGTGGGCGATGATGCGTCGTCGTCGGCGTCGTCGGCGGAACTGCCACAGTTGCGGCCCCAGCAGAAATCGCAACCGGAGATCATAAAGGATTCGATCACCGTATCGATCAACAGCAGCCCGGTTGCCACCAGAAGCAGCAGCCCACCGGCGGCCGCCAAGAAGATTTCGTCTAAAAGCCCAGCTAAAAGCAAGAGCAAGAGCCCAGCCAAAACCTCAGCCAAGACCCCTTCTAAAAGGAAGAGGGGCACAACAGAGCATGAGGGAGATGTGGCAAGCATCAGTCCCAGCACTAAAAGGGTTAGAATTAAGAAGGAGAACGAAGAGCCGCGCCAACATCAGCCCGTCCTGAGCAACTATCGGCTTAGGAACAGGGGCGGGCCGCGGCTGGAGTTCGTGGAGAATAAGAAGGGGGAGATGGAGTTGGTTGAGCTTGCCACTGGGGATGCCCCTAGGGATGATCAGGAGCAGCAGCATAATTCGGAGAGCGCGACATAAGTTGGAGTGGCTTGGATGACCGGTTGGTCGGTTAGTTATACCACACAAAGCCCAACTTGGAAGTCGTAGGATAGATATCAAAGAAGACATAAGAGGCCAAAAGAGCTCTCAGGTCTATAAAGGCATCTGGATACACCACTACATGCCAACATCACAGATCGCATTTTCACCCACCTTCCACATTTTTGCTTTTTACACATACACACAACAAAAGCGGCGGGAGGGAGGAAGATATGGAGAGAAGGAAAGAAGGAAGCGTATATACCACGACCATGCCCTGTCGCAGAGGTCACACAACGCTGGATGGACTCCATGGATGGAGTTGAGTCATTTTGATCAAAGTGTTTGGCTTTGGTTCTGGTTCTGGGTTTTTTTTCTTCTTTTTCTTTCGGTTTCGGTTGCTACTTACTATAAGAGGAGTTTGGCAGCATAAAAGCATCATCGAACTTTGAGGGTGTGATCAAGGATTCGGGGGATACAGATTTGAGAATTAGTTGCTTTGAGATCAGATTTGAGAGATCATACATTGAGATACAAATGGATTACATGGCATCTGAACACCATCAGATTGTGTGATTTTGAACGTGAAATCCGTTGCCCTATTCACCAAGTGATATTGATCTTACAGTTCTCTACCTGAACTTATTCACCACGTGCCTAACGTCCTCATGAACACTGCCGCAAAGACTTTCAGCAGTAACAAAACAGAGTGGCTTCTAACCGCACAAGTTTCATACTTTTCGCCAGTCCATTAGCCAGTCATTCTAACCAGCCAGTCTCGCCAGCCAGGTATCTGACCTTTCATCCACAGAAGGCATGACTCTGTCTAATTTTGTTGCTACATTCATCGTACATAACACGTCCGCGCAAGCCATGGAATCCATTAACAACCACAAAACGCCTGCCAAACGCACTCCGGATCCAAGCCAAAGCCACAACAGAAAGAAAGCCAGTATTACGAAACATAATTGACTTCAAAGTCAGGAATTACCGGCACCAGAGCCAGGTCCAACGCCGGATCCCTCCTCCGCTGCAGGTGGCTGCTGCTGTCCAACACCACCCGTAGACTCGGCCGATACACCAATAGCCTGTCCAGCCTGTTGCTCAACCCCCTCCATCTGAGACGAAGGCTGCTGGCCCAAATGCTGCCCCCCCAACTTCGTCAAATCAACCTGCTCGTTCGCCTCCCTCCCCGCCACCTCCGCCGCAGCATCAATAACCCCCATCGTAACCGGCAGCAATCCTCTGCCCAGCTCCCCCTCCCTCGGATGCAAAGCATAAACATTCGCCTCCATCGTCTCCCCGCTGAAAACCACAAAGTTCTGCACAGGCTGCTGCGTCTGCCCCAGCACATTAATCACGTCCTGCGCCAACTGTCCGCCCAACACCGCCGCCACGGGAGCCAATTCCGCGCCGACGTTCTGCAGGAAGGATCGCAGCACTTCGCTGCGGAGGGTCTCGGCGGGCAGGCCGAGCGCTTTGTGCTTGTCGCTGCACATTTGCGTGAAAGCTGCCAAGGCGGTGTGGTTGGTTAGTAGCTCGGGACCGGTGGGCGGGACGCCGAAGGTGGAAGTGAATTGCCAGAGGGCGCGTAGACAGGATAGAACGGGCGTGACGGCGCGTTTGCGGCGTGGGGAGGAGAGGATTTCTGTGGGCAAGTGGGAGGCGTCGGAGGAGGCGAGGAGCCAGGTAGAGTAGAGTTCGCGCTTGGTGACTAGTTCGATGTCATTCTTGGAGTTTTCTGGCTCCTTGGGCGCGACGGAAATGATGGAGCGGGTCCTTGTTTCTGGACCCAAGGTGGTGGGGAGGTTGGCGCGCTGGCGCTCGATGACGAAGTCGTGCTCAATTAGGTCGGCGAACAAGAAACCATAGAGGCCGTGGCTGCCGGCGGCGTAGAACTTGCGGTTGTGGATGCGGGTCGCGGTGTTGATCACGTTGTGGGTGTCGGCGTCGAGGTCGGTGGCGATGATGATGTCGAAGGAGGAGTAGAAGGATGAGTGCTTGGTGCGGATGTCGTCCGTATCGACAACAACTTTGACGCGCGGGTTGAGACGCTGGAGCGCGGCGCTGGCGGCTACGGCGCGGTTCTGGCCTAGGTGGCCGTCCTCGGCCGAGAGAAAGAATTGCGCGCCTAGGTCGGCTTCGGAAACGACGGCGTGGTCGTTGATGGTTAGGGAGCCGATGCCTGCTAGGACGAGGTTCTTGGCGATCTCGTTGGCGAGCGCTTTCATGGTGATGAGAAGGATGTTGGCGGAGCGGATCTTCTCTTGGGCTTTCATGCCCCAGAGACGGATTTGTCGGTCATAGAGGGCGATCTCATCTGTTACGGGGGTTAGCCATATTCCGTGATCTATTTTCCAACAAAAGGTTAAACACTTGCCTGCGCTGATACCAGCAACCGAGTGGGAAGCCTCTTGACCCGAGCCGTTGGTCTCGGTAGTCTGAGTGGTTGTGCTTGTCATGATGGGCAATGACTCTGATGGTGGCAGTGTGATTGTTGGAATCAGGAATAAAAACGCCCTCTTATATCTTGCGCCAAGTGATATTTGCGCTTTAGTCGTTGGTGGTGAGGTTGAGTTGAGAGGCCAATGAACGCGGGCAAGCGAATGTTCGGGAACTGGACTGAGAACTGGACCTGGAAAATCGGCGAGGAGTTGCCTTTGCCAAATTGAAGACGAGTCAGTCAAATTTGATCTCAACGTTTTCATTCGAGATCAGTGATATCACGGCACATACCGTATTGCCTTTTCGATCTCAAGGTGAGGATGGTGAATGGTGTTGAGGTTGAGACGCGTGGTGCAAAAGTGGTAGAGGCCTGTGCATTTCAGCGGTATTACCGTGTACTGCGGTTAAGCCCACTAGTTCCAGTACCAAACTGAGTACTAATGTTTGAAATTCCGACAACGGCAAACACTCGCGCTCCTTGTGATTTTTGAAGCAATTTCGGTAAGGATCATACAAACGCCACCCATTAGGTAGGTATATCAAGCATGAAATCCAACAATCAAAGGCAACTTTGAAACGAGGAGAAGAACGGAATGGTGGTTTGGATGGGGGGCATGGGGTCACACCCGAGCGTAGATCCCGAATGGCATGACGCCAGTTAAAGTGGTACTTGCACATTGTAGCCACTATGCCGCCTTGTCAGGTACATGCTAACAATTACACTCCCACAACGTCAGTGAAGGATGCCCTGCCAGTCTAGGTCCTCGGTGGATATGGATGGCGTTGGCTTGCCCAGCTGGTCGACTCCTCCGCTCGTCTCCAGGTGCCGGTGTCCCGTGCAACGTCTAGACTACACTAGTGTACAAGATGATGGGCTTGCGCTTGACGTCTGCCACCTAGCAACCTGAATCCTTTTCCACTTTCGTTCAACACTCTTTCCTTCCTTGAACACTTTGCATTAAACCCTGACTATCGCCTTCTTTCTCAGCCCGCTTCGATAACTTTAAACTGTTCCCTACCGTATCACATACATAACAAATCTGAAACGGCATCCTTTACTGTGCTCCTTCTCGCTTTCGGAGGCTAGTTCGTCTTGTCCCAGTCGGGTCCTACAATTCTTCCTCTTACCCCTCCGCCTGGCCCCCTGGTCTTTGTGCCCTCAAGGTTCATGGTGAGTTACTCTTTCTGACGTTCGCTTCCACGGCCCCCATCCAACCAAACATACCTTATCGCCGCGTTATCACCTGCCATCTCTGCGCCTTCGACACGCACTGGCGCCTTGATACATGTGAACCTGGCCCGAAGCTGTAAGCTTCTGATTTACACACAGGCAACTTCGCTGCAGGGACAACCTAACGTTTACATGTGTTGTGTTACCTTCGATTACCACATCTTACTAACATTATTCTCTCATATGGTAGTCCGACAGTCGACCTCTAAGGCCGCCTTGGGATTCGGAATCTCACGAAAACAACGCCCAACCCGATGCCCCCCCTCCGAGATCTCCTACATCGATATCCCGAGAACGTTTTGAGGCTCTAGAGAGATTTCACCACAGCATCGATAGCTTCGATCGCACCAGTCGCAACCTAGCTCTCGAACAGGCTGCCTCTAGGGTGCTCGCTCGGTCCAGGATGTCCTCCGGCTCTGACCGGTCCTTACGCCGGAGATTTAACCAGGATTCCCAACCGTCTAGCAGCTTCTTGCCGCCTGCCGTCCCAAGTTCAAGTTCTTCGACCCCTACACCACCCTTGCTTCCGTCCCTTCGTTCGCTTGGATCCAGACTGCGACCCGGCATGTCGGCGCCTGGAGGCCAGAACGGCCGTCCTTCCCGTTATTGGCCCTCTGGTCGGGCAATGGAGAGACACCGAACTCCTATGAATTCTGTCAGGGATCGCAGCAGCTACGCGATACCCGGAGAGCGTCAAGACTCATCCAGCTCTTCTCAGCCCTCAGCCTTCGGTACGGGTACCCCCCCTGAAGATGTTGAAGGAATAGAAAATTATCGGCGCGCAAAACGACGGAAGCTAGATTCCGACAAGGTACCGCCAAGCTATAAAAACGTTCTGTATGGCAAATACGGTCAGGTGGAACCGGGTCCGCTTCTATTAGAGATCGTTAGCTGTGACGGCGGCTTATTCAGGGACGGCCGGGCATATGTGGCGGAGAACATCCTGAAAGACGACGCTTCGGTTTACTGCACAAGGACAAACCGGTGCAATATCATTCTGCGACACCAAGGTGGTACTGTCTTCAGTTTGAAGGAGTTGGTCATCAAAGCACCTGGCTCGCATTACTCTCAACCGTATGTGTTGTCGTTTTCCGGTTGTCTTCCGAGTGCCTTGCTGACCGTTCCATAGAGTCCGAGAGGGGATGGTGTTTGTCTCGATGGAACATAACGACCTGCTGAAACGAACAGCGCAGTATCAAATCCAGTATGAGCAGCCTGCGAATCCACAG
Organism: Copromyces sp. CBS 386.78; assembly: GCA_030685235.1. Taxonomy (NCBI): domain Eukaryota; kingdom Fungi; phylum Ascomycota; class Sordariomycetes; order Sordariales; family Sordariaceae; genus Copromyces; species Copromyces sp. CBS 386.78. The sequence goes on from MU839097.1 coordinate 392,673, forward strand.
CCCCGGGCATCACGCGACACTGGAACAATCTACTCCCTTAGATACGACGATGATGGGCGGATGGCACAGTACCCCTCGAGGTATCGACGCGATTACATATCTGATCTGATCAACACCATAGATGATGACGATGACGATGATGAAGACCAAGCAACAGCCGCGCTACCACCCGAATTTTCGACCGTATCGCAACCGTTTAATGTTACGACCGAATGTAGTGACGATGAAAGCGAAGGAGACGAGAATCACGTACGCCGTAGGCGGACCCCCAACAGGATTGGTGCTTTGCCTTTCGAAAGCGACAGCAGTGATGATGGAAGGGACCCATGGAATCCCACCAGTTTGGACTGGCCGACTGATATCACGCGTGCGCAGCACTCTGCTAGTTGGCGCAACGAGTACGACACGGCAACCCCAGCGCTGGAGCGAGCCCGAGAAGCCTCGCAGGTGGCCACACAGGAGGCGGTAAGAGCCGTTGGCGGAGCGCTCATGTCCCCGCTGGCTCAGTTCCACATTGAGAAGGACAAGAACAAGTGTACCATCAAGTTCAATCCGCCGGTGAGCGCGCGGTACATCTTGCTCAAGATGTGGAGTCCACATCCGGACCCTCTTAAGAACATTGATATTCAGGGGGTTATTGCGAAGGGATTTGCTGGTCCACAGCTATTTCCAGCTCAAACGCTGCAATGAGACTGGGTCAAAGAAGGGGATCAGTTCTTGCGAAGCAGCATGCATTATCCGAAAAAACGGTCAGCAATATGAAAGTTCGAGTCGTTCCGAGCCAGGCGGAGCTTCAACGGATCAGGGTTTGACGGTCAGCCGGGGGCAAGGGGGTTTGGAGTTTTGGTTATAATGCATCTTGTTCAAAGGCGTCGGCTTCATGGTACTTGGATGATGGATGATTTTCCAATGGTCATGAGCATTGGTGCCAGCGGGTTATGTTGATGTATCTCACGGCATTCAAAGGCCCTTTCTCAAATGAACCAGATGTTTCCTAGCCGTACGTGACCGCAGATATCTTGTACATTGATCTTTTCCTCCCTGTGTCCTTATGGAACGGGTGCATATCGCACAAATTCACGTTGCTTTTCCCCGATTCTCTTTGCTTCCCTCATGACTAAAGACGATGATCGGGTCCCTTTATAACACACTGGTCGTTCTCATTGTTAAGGTATTATGTAGCGACATGGATTGAGGAGGCTGGATCGTGATATCGTGGGTTAGGGTTCAGTATGAGCTTAGCGAACGAGTCCGACAAATTGGAAGTTTGGCAAAATGAATGAATTCCCGTCTCGACATCTGAATGGCAGCAGCACACCTCCTTTATGAAAGTGTCCAAGTCTCGAACTGCAAAACAGTCCTCAGGCTACGCCCCGCAAGTGAGCCCCTTTGGGTACCTTGCATATCAACAATGATGAATCATAATGAAAATGGCTGTACCAAAATGGGAATGCCACTGCAAAGCTGATTGGATGAACAAGCTTCCAAGAGGCGGTAATAGGCATGCTAGCGGTAAGAGGACCTGGAGGATAGCTGCCATCTCGCTGTAGCATTGGAGTCACCCCGTCGATTGTAGTGGGCTGAGTGGCAAGCTTTTTGCCATCCCGAGGGTGGCTAGTAGTGTAGGTACTGCTAGTGTAGCCTTACGACTGGCAGAAATGCTCTGATTTGTCTGAGTCACCGGTGATGGAAAATGAATTCATGCAATTGGAATGCCGAAGAGCTCGGATCCTCAATGGCAAAATGTGAGACAAGCCGGGCGAGGTTGGTAAGCCGCATGTATGCAGTTGTCATGTTGAAGGTAGGTAGGTACTTATATATATGAATAAGGGTCTTGGTACCCGCTGCCCCAAAAGCTGGTTGCTAAAGAAACCGCAGTCCGCAGTCCAGATTCCAGATTTGATAGCAGCCCCACTTTACACCTAGCCCAGTCGCTATCAGATTATATTTTCCTTCCATCGACAACCCCACCAGTCGTCATTCGCAAAGCAGCAAACAGCATTATTCTATATCTCCCACCTCCATCTGTCGCATAAACTCATCTCTCCCCGTCTGTCGGATTACTCCTTCACCACCAAGCACAGCAAGATAACCAGCAGTACTACACGAAATCCGAAGCCATGGCTGTCCGCGCCCAGTTCGAGAACTCCAACGAGTAAGTTTTGCTTGTGGCCTCCACGTTCCCGAGATGGAATTCTGCGATGCGAAAATATCGAAAATCTGCCCCGCCGAACGACATTCAATACCATGTTTCGACACCGCGACAGCAAGGCGGCTCTGTGAATCAGAATGGGGCGCGGAGGGTGGTGGTCATTTGGGATATCAAGCAAAAGACATGCTGACATTTGTCCGTTTTTCCTCAACAGGGTTGGAGTCTTTTCCACACTTACAAACTCTTACGCTTTGGTCGCCGTCGGTGCCAGCGAGAACTTTTACAGCGTCTTCGAGGCCGAGCTTCAAGATGTTATCCCTATCTGCAGAACCACCATTGCCGGCACAAGGATTATCGGTCGTCTAACAGCTGGGTATGTCAAAACTTTTGCTCCCCAGTCCTTGGGTGGCCGCAAAACCCAGATGGGGATATTAGATATCGGTAAGCTAACCAGCCATGGAAAAAAAAAAACAGTAACCGCAAAGGTCTCCTCGTCCCCACTAGCACAAGCGACCAGGAACTGCAACATCTGCGCAACTCTCTCCCCGACGACGTGCGCATACAACGTATCGAGGAGCGTCTCTCGGCCCTGGGCAACGTGATTGTGTGCAACGACCACACGGCCCTCATCCACCCGGACCTGGAGCGCGAGACCGAGGAGATCATCGCCGACGTGCTCGGCGTCGAGGTGTTCCGCCAGACCATTGCCGACAACGTGCTGGTCGGCAGCTACATGGCGCTCAGCAACCAGGGCGGTCTCGTGCACCCCAAGACGTCGATCCAGGACCAGGACGAGCTCAGCTCCCTGCTCCAGGTACCGCTCGTGGCCGGTTCCGTCAACAGAGGCTCCAACGTCATCGGCGGCGGCATGGTGGTCAACGACTGGATGGCCGTCACCGGTCTTGACACCACGGCGCCCGAGCTTAGTGTTATCGAGAGCGTCTTCAGGTTAGGAGAGGGTGCCGCGCCTGGCCAGATCAACTCCAGCCTCAAGGATACCATGGTCGAGTCTTTCTACTAAATCACTGGTTTTTCTTTTGGCTTCTGTTGGAGTTGGTTTTTTCTGCTTGGTAGGGAAAGGATGGATGTATTGAGAGGGGGAGCGGAGGCGAGAGATGGATGTTGTAGGAGGCTGGATTCTTGTCAGGTATACCTTACAACGACAATGGGTCGTTTTTGACATGCATGCTCAAGCGTGAGCAAACATGGCGAATTTTTTCTTCCAACAAATGGTTCCTATGAGTGGCGTTTTGTTCTGCGTGAGGATATGTATATGTGTGTGAGGATGAGCCCGGTTGTGGCTCGGAGCGGATTACGAAACTGTCTGCATTCTGGGGAGTGCCGCCTGGACTGGAAACGGATCCATGTTGATATTACCATTACCTTTCAAAATAATCACGACGTATTCCTACTCTTCGGGGTTCGGTCATCATTGAGATAAGAAGACGGGATTAATGCCTTTGGGAAGGGGATCAAGGCATGATTTTCTTTTCAGGGTTAGGGTTGTACCGGCAGTTTTCTCTAATCTATCACCTACCAGCCTGTCAAGAAGACCAAACTGCTCGTCCCCTATGCTCTATGACGGGATCATCACCTCCTTTTAGAAATGTAAATCCAGACGCCAAGCGAGATGCCTCTGGAGACAATCCTCCCTCAGGGCCAATACCCACGAGATCGACACAAGGCTGAAAAGAAAGAAGCATCTGGCATGTCAAGGTACGGTACTTCGGGTACGTACCAAGCAGAATGCGGCCTTGGTTGCAATTGTAGGCGCGGGGCGGGCGGGCGGTGATGCAGCGTTTCATGCACGATGATGTGGTTGTCCGTTTCAGGGACTCGTGGTATTATACGCATCATTTTATAGCCTCCCATTCTATGCTATGCATATCAAGTTGTTGACGAATGTTGGCTGGTTCCCCGATTCCACGACAGAAACGGCTGCGTATGATGTCTATCTCAAGAACCCTGCTGAGAAGTTCCATGCTTGAGGTCTGTTTTTTTGTTGCTGTGGTTTGGTATTCTTTGGCTGAGCTGTTGACTACGAAGCTTTTCTTGTGTGATGATCGTTTCGAGATATGCCGTGAGAGGAGACAGTGGACTGCTTGTGAGTGGAGAATACTAATTCGAGATGAAACTTGGTCAATTTCGAGTTTTTCTGTCGATTTCCGGGGACGCGAGATTCGACGAAATTGCACAGACCCACGATCCGTCTGATAGTACTCGGCAGGTCCCGATTTTAACTTCTCCGCGGCGGGGTGGGCATAGGGCAAGACAATGTCTCATTGTTTAGAATAAGATAAAAAGCTGTAAACATGAGAGCCCAACTCTCCAGATGTGCCTGCTTTGGAGGGAAACCCTGTAGGGCGAACAATGTTCAAATGGTCAAGTCTTCAAAATGCGGTGATGGTGGTGGATTTTGATTTATGTTGAGCTTGATATGCACAGGTGAATGCTGCACCTTGCATAAGTGGCAACGCACTTTCTTTGCCAAGTGCGTGCCTGCCACGGGTGCCGCAATGCCGGGGCCGGACCAATTGGCGGGATCCTTGTCGGGTTCTGCAGACGTCAGGGTGCCAAGGCTTCGAAAAAGAAGGTTGGGAATCTCTAGCTTCTTCACGACCCCGGAAAACGGAAAACAGAACAGGAAGGGTAAAGTGGAAAAGCGAGTCCCGCTTTAGCGAACCCCTGGAGTTCATTGCCCGTGGCTGTGTCTCCTATCCCGCGATCCCTATTGTGGACGGTGGTGGTGGTGCCCACGCCGGCCTCCCCAGTGGTGGTGGTGGTGGTGGTGGTGGGTGGTGGTGGTGGTGCCGCCGCAATCAGCAAAAGGGGAGAACGGGACCTCGCTTCGGTTCGAACTTCTCCAGACCGTTGGAGCCTTTTTAGGGCTTTTTTTTTTTTTTTTTTCTTCTGAGGGTCTACCCCCTTGATATTTTCCCTTGGTTTTGGTTTCTTGAATGGCTTTGGTTATCGACAAATTCTTCTCCTCTATTACCGTTCAGGTTCGACTTCCACTTCACCCAACCCGCCTGTTCGGACGATAGCATCTCGTGCGCCAACATCGGTCTACACCTCTCCGGAGCAATATATCGGTCAAGACTTTGGACCCCTGAAATGAGCGCATGAACCACGGCACGCCAGCAATAAACTACTCTTCGCCCCGTCCACCTCCGCAGTCCGCACACTCTTCGAAGCCCGACTCGAGTTCACCTTGGACGCAAGGAACTCCCCATCTTGGAAACAAAAACACGACTTAGGATCCCCGCCGCCAATTGCCACCAATTCCACCCAAACAACACACCGTGGAAGCTGTGGAAGCTTGTTGCATTCCATTGTCCTACTGCTTTGGCGTCGAAACTGGCATCAGTCCCAGAGATCCCTCCCCATATTGTACTCTCTGTATTCCTAGCATATTACGACGGTAGAGGAGCCCGGACAATCGGTTGTCTGGACCTAAAGAAAACACTCCGGCCCCGCCAAACCAAACAATAAGCCGGCCGGCCAGACCAACAACGGCTAGATTCGCCTACCAGGGACTACCAGGGGAAAAACAGGAGAAAAACACACGGGACCTCCAGGGATACTGTGGCATTCCAAACATTACTACATCATGCCCCTTAGACCCAATCCTGCCCTGCCCCCCTCGCAGCCAGCAAGAGACTTACCGCCTCCCCAACGCCCCATTGAACGTCCAATTCCTCCTCCCAAAGCCCTAGCCTTGCGAGGGTCTCTGGACACCATCAGATCCGTCAGTTCAGAGCACAACCTCGTTCCCCCAAGAGTACCTGAGAAGCGCATAGCTCCCACTCCACCGTCTCGCCCAGCCTCGACCATCCTCGTCCCAGCCCCCTCCACCTTGCCCCCCTTGCAAGAGTACCACAGCGGCTTTTCCGAGCAAGACGCTGAGTCGGGCTCGGGTCCCAACAAACATCACCGCGGGTCATCGTTCCCGAACCTGATCGCCCTCACCTTCGGCACCGGAAACCAGCCCGCCTCCTCCTCCTCCTCCTCCTCCTCCTCGGAGCAACCGGACAGCAGTTCCCAAGGAGGGTTTGCCGACTGGCTCAACAGCTCGGGCTCGGCAGCAGCAGAAGCATTGGGAATGGCTCCCACCTTGACAGCCCGCAGCAGCAAGGCGGCGGACGGTCAGTCGTCCTCGTCCTTGACCGGTTCCGTTCGCGACGGCGACACCTCCATGGACAAGACGCCCACAAGGTCGCGTAGAAGCGGGACCAACGCCAGCCAGTTCAGCAACCGCAGCAGCATGCATGAGCCATCCACCCCCAAGGGCAACGTCACCTCCCGGCTCATATCAGCCATCTCGTCCAAGTTCACGCCGGGCCCGGCGCCCTCCGGCCCGGCCGTTGACGACGAGCTGTGCAACCTCGACATCGAGGCCGCCCTGTTTCCTCCCGGAGCCCCCACCGACACCTCTTCCCCGGCCGCCTACAAGAATCTGCAGGCCAATGCCATCGGGCTGCTCACCAAGATGCAAGCCGCCTACCGCGAGCGTGTGGTCGCCGTCCGCGACCTGGAAGCCGAGAAGTCCGCTCAGCGCGACGAGATCGAAGCCGCCGAGACGCGCGCCCAGCACCTGAAGATGCAGCTCGAGGGCATGGCGCGCAAGGCCTCGGAGCACGAGCAGGCCATCCAGAAGCTGATGGACGAACTGGCCTTTGAGCGCAGCAAGTTCCGGCCCCCTCTTCCGCAGCGCACGTCGACCATCATGTCGGAGTGCAGCGTGGTGTCGGAGGACCTCGGCGTCGACGCCGACTACAACACCCGGCGCAAGTGGCGCGAGAGCGCCAGCACCATCAAGACGGACTACTCGTACTCGACCGACACCGACAGCGTCGCCGAGAGCGAGAGCGTCTTCTCGGCAAGGTGCCGGAGCCCCGTCATTCCCGGTGGTGGCGGTTTTGAGTCTGGTACCATTAGCATCGTCAACAGCCCCGCTCCCTCAGTATCGGCCCTGCAGCGCAACGTGAGCGTCACCAACAAGAGGAGATCCATGGGTCCCCCGCCTCCGGTCCCGACCACGCCCAAGCCCAAGATCGTCGGCACCCAGATGAGCGCGTTCCAGAAGATCATCCGCGGCATCGCGCCCGGCTCGGACGGGAACGGGTGCGCGAACTGCATGGGTCAGGACGCCAGCATGGCCTGGGACACGGTCGGCTTGCTGCGGGATGAGAACAGGCACTTGAAGGAGCGCGTGGGCGAGCTGGAGGTGGCGGTCGAGGGATGCTTGGATTTGGTCAATGGCATTGGCTTGTAAAAAGCCTCCTCTTCTCGGCCTTGCCCTCAGATGATGTGGCGTTTCATGGTTTTATGACTTTGCCTTTTTCTTGTTTTGGCTTTTTTTTTTTGTGTCTTTTTTGAGTATAACGGCCGTGGATGACAACAACAACATTTAAGCATGACCTAGTTAGCTAGTTGCCGCGCGCCGGCTAGACTGACCTCTGGATTTTGTTTTCTTTTTTGCATTGTGTGTCCGTAGGGTTTCCCGTTGAAACAGATACCACTTTCGTTCAAATGCTAAGATGATAGATATACCAGAAGAATGGGGGGTTGGCACGGGAAGGAAGAGAAAGGGTTTTATGATGTCGGGATGAAGCAGACAATGACCGATCAAGGTCGACAGAGAGCATGCGTGTAAAAAAGCAGATAATGTATATAAAAGTGCTGGGGTTCTTGCTCTCTAAATTTGATGTTTGATGTTTATAGGTCAGCAATATGTTTACATATACCCCTTGCTGGAAGTGCGTCTTTTATCGTCCAACCTGAGTGTGTCGTTGAAACGTACGAGAAGCAGTCAACGATCTAGACATAACCAGAAACCGAACGTTCCCGAACGTCTTATCACTTTCATGAAATGATGTGTATGCTCTTTAGAAAGACCAGTCTATTGTAGCCTCCGCTCTCCCTCTAGAAGCTCCACGTCCTATGTTGTACTGCCATGTGACGTTTCTCTTTCTGTGTATTTCCCGCCATCCGAGATAGACTTCTCTGGTGAAGCTCTTTCAACCAGAGCTCGGCTGCCAGGTATCTGATGATAACTGGCGTTTGTGGGCGTCCTGTTTGTCGTTTGTTCTTTGTCGACCCCATATCAACGGCCTGCTCCCCTCTGAATATCCACCCGGATCCACCCAGTCCGACTCAGACACTCTTCTCCATCTCTTCTCTCCATCTCAATGTCCATCCCAATGAGTATTCTCAGTGCGCAGTGACGGTGGACGCAGTACCATCGTGGTGATGCTCATCCTTGAGAAAGAGATGCTCGTAGATGCAGTAAATAGCAAAGGCGACGGAGGCGGTGCCAAAGCCGGGAAGAGCGCCCCTGAAGCGTTCGGAGCGGGAGAATTCGCCGGTGGTACGCCAGGACTCGCTGTTTTCAGAGAGCGGGAAGGTCTCGTGTTGGTTATCCAAACTTCCTCCAAGAGCACACAGCTTGGTCGGAACGGTCTGTACTCACTTCTCTTTCCAAGGATCGTGCTCGGGCACACGGGCAGCTCTACGGAACTCGCCGATGTTGAACCCCGTGGGGTTGGTCTTAGGGATGGCGCGGAGAACTCTTTTTCGTTGTTGTTAGGAATCGCGAAGCTGGTACATATAGCCATAAGCACGACTCACCGTGTGACGCGCATTTTGGTGACGGCAATGGCTTGTTAACGTCGATGCGGGAATGGCTTCACACCAGAGCGGGCTTCAATTGGTTTGTAGCGACGTCGACGACGTTGTCGCCGCACTCGAACGTGCTTGGGCCAGTGCGACTGCCCAGTGTGTAACAGGTAATCCGCACCCGCACCACCACCCCCAACCCTGTCCTTGGCGGCAGAAAGGGGACCTCCGAATCCCCCCCCTCGTGCGCCCAGTCAAGAAAAAGGTACGTACCCGGTTAAGTTGTACCTGTGCTCTCGCTGGCACTTGACATCAACCTCGACTTTGCTCCTGGTGGCCCGTGCGATCAACAGCCTGCCGCCTCGGCGCCTCCAACCTTCCAATCCAACACTGCAACTGAAACTGGAGCGATTGAGCGAACCTGCCCGCCCGAAACAAGTCAGATAGCAACTGCTGTTGACAGCCTTCGAACCGTGCACCAGAAACACGCACAGCACTCGACCAGCTTTCGACCCGTCCGACGAAATCTGTCAACACGCACCACAGAACTTAACATCTTAACTTTCCAGGCTGTACCCCTCCGCACTCGTTCCCCTCGACCGCAGCCGTACCGATCATTTGCCTGCCAACCACGACGACGATATCATCGAGCCCACGTAGGCCGATTCGACCGCCGACTGAGCGCCCGGCCGCCCCTCCGTCATCCCTCAGAGCAGCGCCTGGTCAGGAATGGTGCATACACGGCTCACACTTCCAAGACCAACCTTTACAAGTCCGAGATCACGATAGACGTATAGCATCGAAACCGTTCCACTGGCTGTCGCTCCTCCGCGATGCCTCCTCCGCCCATCAACAGGTTCCCCAGCGGACCTTCGCCCTACCATCAGCAGTTTCCTACACATGGCCAGCACACGGCAAGCCATCCTCCGCAGCTGGCAGGAAACCCCGCCTACCTCAACCAGAACGCCCAAGTGAACCCCTTTTCGGCAAATAGCAACCTATTAGGCCTAGGCGGGGCACTGAATGCTGGTGGTGGCGGCTTCAATGTGGGGGGAGACTCGGGGCTGGCGAGCCATGCTGCGAGGATGTCATTCCAGCACGGGGCTCAACTTCAGCAACAGCAGCAATCTCAACAACAACACCAGCAGCAGGCCCAGCAACAGACGGCCCAACACTCACAACACGCCCAGCATGCACAGCACCAGCAGCACATGCAGCACGCACCACAACAGGGCCACGGTGCCCTTGCCGACCATCCCACGCGATCGCAGCAAAAGAGCCGGATACGAGAGGTGTGGAAGTACAATTTGCAGGAGGAGATGGCTATACTGAGAGACTTGGTGGACAAGTATCCGTACATTGCTATGGTGGGACTTTGCAGTTACCCCCTTACTGGGAGAGGAGAGCTTGGAAATGGCTAACGTGGGCTGGGCTTCTTTTTTAGGACACCGAGTTTCCCGGCGTTGTGTCGAGACCGATGGGCGGTTTTAGGGGTAAGAGCGACTACCATTACCAATGTCTCAGGACCAACGTCGATATGTTGAAGGTCATTCAGATCGGCATTGCCCTATTCAACGAAGACGGCGAGCAACCCCCTGCACGACCAAACTCGACCGATTCTATGGACCTCGCAGGAAAGAGGGCGGCCAACCAACAGGGGCCGTTTCCCTTCGCGTGGCAGTTCAACTTTAAATTCTCTCTTAAGGAGGACATGTTTAACCAGACCTCGATCGAGTCTCTGCAGCAAGCCGGTATCGACTTCAGCCTACTGGAGCGGGACGGCATCGACCCCAAGGAATTCGCCGCGCTGCTTATCCCATCCGGCTTGGTGTGTTTCGAAGACGTGCGCTGGATCAGCTTCCACGGTGGCTACGACTTTGGGTACCTTACAAAACTTTTGATCTGTTCTCAGCTTCCTAACGACGAGGTTGAGTTTGATCAGATCATGAAGCTTTATTTCCCTTCGACGTATGACGTTAAGCATCTCATGAAGCACGCCATCAAGCAGTACAACAGCGGTGCGCTGACCCCCAACGATCCGGGTGCGGCCGAAATCCTCCAAAAGTTCGAGCAGAAATCCGGCCTGGAACACATCGCCGACACTCTCAAGGTTAAGCGCGTGGGTAGTGCACACCAGGCGGGTAGTGACAGCCTTATCACCGGCAAGGTCTTCTTCGAACTACGGAAGCGCATCTTCAACGGAGATATTGGTGGCGAGCACGTCGGTAAGGTCTGGGGTCTCGGCATCCCCGATTTCTCTGTCGTTGCTAGCCTTCCCAGCCTTAACACGGCAGCCGCGACTGCTAGCAATAATAACAATAACAGCGCCAACGCCGAGAGCTCAGCAACTGGGCAGCAGCAAAACGGTGCGCAGAACGGGACCCCCAGCACGCCCAACGGTGCTTCGGTGAACCTCGCCGGCGCGCTGGCGGCTGCTGGCGCTAACGCTACTCAAGCGGCCGCCGCTGCTCAGGCTGCTGCTGCCGCCTCGCACAACACTAACGGCGGTGCTGCGGCGGCGTTGGGCAACCTCGGACCTATGACCCCCGGTGGCGGAGGTGGCGTTTTCGGCCAGTTCGCGTTCGGCAACTCCAGCAACAGCAATAGCAGCGCCAATCGAGGTTAGAACCATCCGGCGGCGGGCTCTAATACGAGGGGGGCTAGTGGCAAAAAGAAAAAACGGGATAAAGCAACAGCAACCGCCTCTTAGTCGGGACATCCTGCTGAAGCTTTTCATTCTCAACTTTCTGCACTTCCTGGGTTCGTGGTACATCATCCTCCTCCTCCTGGGACGTGGGTACAATTTCATCCTCCTGCTCTCCCTCGTCCTGGGTCGGCGGTACATGGACAGAATTATCCTGCTCGGTCGTTGGTACATCATCATCAACCTCCTCCTCCCGCCCCTCCTCTTGGGTCGGTACATGATTTTTCTCGATTGGCACTTGCTTCATATCCTCCTCCTGGGTCGTCGGTACATGGTCCTGCTCATCCTGGATTTGTGCCTCCTTCAAATCCTCCTGCCGCTGTGGTGGTACGTCACCCTGTTTTTGGAGCGGAACCAATGGTATGGGACCAGCACCAGCAAGGTTCGAAGCCTGAGGGGAGTGGCTGAAAGGGTGAAGGAAGCTTATATGTGTGTGTATGTTGTGTGTGGATAGATGAGATGAGATGGGATAGGGATGCGATATGCATGGGTCAAAGGAGTTTGATATGTGGTTGGCTTGTTGTTATTTTTGTCGTCCCCCTACCGACCTACCTACCCTTTTTTTGCGCTCTACTTCAAATTTTCTTGGTCTCTCTCCGTTGTCCTCAAAGACGTTTATATCTTTTGGGTTCTTCCTATATGATTTGTTCTCGTTGTCGTCGTGGCTTTAACTGCGTGTGATGGGTGCTGTGTTCTCTCTGGCTTTGAAACTGCACGTTCAGTTGCCGAACAAGAATAGGTCGACGATACATACGTGGAAAGGCAAAAGCATACACGTGCCTCGGGAAACCAATTGATGGGACTCGAAAAGAAAAAGGAAGGGATCGAATACGACGGGATCAAAAACAGCGGGACTTTGCGAACTTCTCTTGACATCAACACTATCTACATCAGCATCATCTACCTCTTCACACCACAACACTACACCCCAGCGAAACCAGTCATGTCCTGGTCTTAGATTTCCATTTCAGCTTTTCTTTTGGTTGTATACTAGTCCATTAGCGGTTACATTACATTACACTCGTGTGATTTATATTTTACGTTTTTTATTACCGCTCGGCTTTCTTCTTGACTCTGGCAAACGGGATTCAAAACAGGGAAGAGAGAGGAATAGCAAGGCAACATGGGCCAGCGGTGGTTCGGTATAATTGACTTACAACAGCAGTTTTGGCGTACCTTTCATTCTCATCCCCACCTTATAAAGGGGTCATGTAGTTGGCACAAATGAGTACTGGTTTTCATCTCACTATCGTTCGTTGTACGCTTGATGTTTCAGATACGAACGGGTGGCAACACTCATCGTCCAAGCACATGATAGAAATCAAGTCATTAAATCTTATTGATGGTCCTATCATAATGGCAACGCTGTCATGAGCCCATGTGCGTCTGTGTGCGCTGTATGCCGTGTACCTTGTCCCCAATCTTCCCATTCCATACTTTATTCCCAAGCCCTTTGCTGCCGCTGTGCGTATCTTTCCCGGAAAGTAGTCCGAACTGGGAACCAGACTAATAATGATGATTCCCCAGTTTTGGGTTTCTCTCCCAGAGACCATAATAATGATAAAACCCCCCAAACACCCGTAAATCATAACCGTTAGTAAACCCGCGCCGTATTGTACGCCCCAATTTCGCCAATCCCAATCAATGAAAAATGAAAAATTAAGCCCCCAAAGAAGCGCATACACAGTATGTCGCTGCCCGCAACTTGAAACCGCAGTGTGCCATCTCAAGCAAAAACCTTCTTCAACGCCGCCCTCGAGTACACCTCGCCCGTAACCAAATCCTTCACCTGTCCCTCTGCTAGCCCCGCCTTTGCCGCGTATTCATCCAGCTTCGCCTGTCCGTACACGCGCCCGTTCGGCAAGCAAAGCAGGTCGTTATCCAGATGGCTCTTGCTATGATGCGCATAGGGGACGTTCTTGGCCAACTCGTTCAGCTCGATCGAGCAGATCGGGCAGACGCTTGTCGTCATGCTCGTCTGGCTGTGTCCCGGTTGCGAGGAGGACGTAGTCTTTTGTGTACCGTGGCAGGCGGGGGTTTTGAGGGCTGATAGACCGGAGGAGAGGGCTGTGTGTAGCAAGGGGAAAGTCGGCAGGCCGAGAAGCTTGTTATGCGCTTCGACAAAGGTGCTGGCTAGCTTGGACCACCGGTCGGGACTGTACCACGCGCGGTACTTAGGCGGGAGGTCTTTGTTGGTTGGCCGGTGGGCGAGCAAAGCTGCCATCTCGCGGACTTCGTCCGGGTATTGCTCTTGGAAGGGGGCGAGGTATTTCTTGGCGTGGGCAATGGCTTCGACGGATTTGGATTGGGTGTTGATGCGCAGGAGCTCGATGTATTGTTGGCAGCGAAGGAGGAATTCGAGGTTGGACTGGGGATTAGGAGAAAGGGTTAGTGGGCTGTGCGATATGAGGGTTGACGGGCAGAATAGGATGGCTGAGTCGTCTTACCTGTAACTTTCGTAGCTCCTTCTTGTTGTCGTTGCACCACGCCAACGCCTCCGTGACGCTGCCATTCTCGAGAGATTCGCGGATCTTGCTCATTGTTAGGAATGTTTCCACGTCTACCAGGTCGTGCATTTCTCGCTCGTTTGCTAGGGCCTGGGCAGAAGTGTTATATCCGTGCCGTAGCATGTAGTCGACCAGCAGCCGATCCAGCCGTTTTCTTGACCAACCCTCGTACTTAACATCTTCGACCGAGTGCATGTCAGAGAGCTCGCGCAGATGCGACACACGAGCATCAAGCTGCTTGTAGAGCCGTGTTTCCTCGTCGGCGTACGTTGACAGCTTGCGCTTCATGCCGCGCATCTTGGCGATCATGGTGTCGAGATTCTTGACGACATCTTCGGGGGATGTCTTGCTGTCGAGCGATCCTTTCGCTGTCTCCTTGAGGAGTTTGTTGAGGGTTGTCGACTCTTTCTCGACTGTGAAGTGGGCAGATCGGAAGTTCTTGCGGAGGAGTTCGTATGGCAGACGGAGTAGCGGTTGGTCCTATAGGTGAGGTAGAGCTGATGATTAGTATATGGCAACCGATTACAGCGATACAAGGGAGGCGAAGGAGTAACTCACTAGTAGAAGATGGTTGTCGTGGTTGATCTTTGAAGCTTCATGATCTGCCATCTTGACAGGGCAGTAAGACACAGGCGAATCGCCCAGATGGTGTTCCGGGAAAAGTTGGAGCTCAAAAGTCCGGGGATATTGCTGTGGTCAGAGTCCAAAAAAAACAAGACGGGATGAAAGAAAGGGCGGGTGCTACGATGGTTGATACACGGGATTTATGGATGCCGGGAAAGGTAAATGATGGGATGGAAGATGAACCTCAACGGCCACGGAGCCGGGCCTGCTTTCCAGTGTGTCAGTCCCGTCGCACAGCGCGGAGCGGGTACCCCACTGATGTCAACGTCCATTGGCTGTACCCCACTTCCCCACCTTAGGTGAGCTTGCGCTGCACAAGTTGCATAAAGCCATACCGAGTGGGTCACCTTTAGTGGTACGTACCGCTCTGTTCTCACGATTTGGCGATAATACAATCAACACTTGATATGGGTTTACATATATTGCTTCGACTCACCCGATTTGTTTTTGTTCAAATAGGTGTAGCGCCGGGCATAATTGGCTTCGACCAATCTGTTGGTGAGCTGATGCGGGTCGCAGGCTTTCTCGGGTTCGATCCAGTGACAGGATTGGCTTGAGTAAAAACAAATCGAGTGAGTGGAAGCGGTATTCGTTGTGAGATGGTTTCGAGATGCCTGGAGCATCTCTGTATCGAATAGAAATCCTCAGGTATAGCTGGGTAAGTCTTATAGGGGCCTGGTGTGAGGAATGGCGGCATTATACAGGTTCAGGACTGTGATTAGCATTACAGGCTTCGACTGGTTTAAGCATGTGCGCACTGCGTGGTTTCTCCGTTATGCCTTTGGCTTTTATATGATGAAGTGCTTTACACATTTACTGGAGTGGAAGACCGATCGAAATGGCAGCCTAGCCCAGCATGGTAGCCTTTGGAATATCGTACCCACGAGAGCCTGGTGAACTCGAAAGGCTGCCTGCCACCTTGCCATATTGGTTTCAAACTTCCCATAGAGGGAGTGGTGTTGATGGAGGGTCAGATGCTCGGGCTCGTGATCACAGTCACCCAAATCATGTGCCGACCTGTCTCACACTGTCATCTCAGAGGCCTCAATGGCATTATGAGAAAAAGAGAAGTTAGTGACGGCGGCCGGACTTGGGGTGTGATCGAAGTCGTTGCATCCACGATAACCAACGGGCCTTTGCAGTCAGGCACGGGGCTTTCCTGTGCATCGGAATCTGTAGCAAAAAGGCAACTGATTTCAATAAGGTATCATGTCAAGGTGGGTAGGTCTGCAATGCAATCTGTGATGTATGATGATGAAGCTAAGTCTGGCTAGGTACCAGACTCGAAGGAAATACATGAGCCCAGTGTCCTGCCCACTGGGTACTGCCTTCCCAAGGCTACCCTACCCTGGCTTGACCTGCTTGGCAGGTGCATGCCCTGCCTGGCAGGTGCATGCCCTAGTGGCCTAACATATCATGTCCCGACACGCACAGCCCAGAAATGTGTGCCTTCTTCACCTTGGACAGCCACACTCACTTCCTGGGTTCAACCAGGAGGGAATTGGTCAAGTGGAAAAAGCAGGCAAATGGGAGGATTGGAGTCGTATTATTTGGGCGCACGGGATTAGGAGGCCGCACATGTGCTACCCGGTAGAGTCCTCGACGCCTTCAAGGTGTCACTCTCACACTTTGATTTGACATGCTATGTGTTGTCAAACAAGATGCATGCCGTCGAGAATGCCCTCATAAGATGTGAGAGCCAGGGGTGTTGAAGAGAAGGATGGGGGAGACCAGACGTCCATGTGCGGGCAGACTACACTAACAAAACAGTGGGGACGAGGAGTGAGTTAGGTGACCGGGGAATGGGCATTCGGGCATTCAGCATTCACTTTCACTCGAGCATTGCGCATGGTCCGTGCACAGCAAGGTGTGCGTGCCTCTACCCGTAGTCTTTTTTATACAAGCCGGCGGCTCGACCTCCTTCGCTGCCTCTCGGCTCAGCTCACATGACTTTCTCCAGATCAACTTCGAAAAAGAGGTTTTGTTAAGCCCGACGAACGCAAGATTCGAAACTGATTTTTTTCCCGAATAACCGGTACGTTTTTCCAATTTAAATCGAATGATAAACATCTTTCTCTTTGCCCAGGTTTCCTTTTTGCGTTGTTGTTGGTGCTTGTTTCCTCGAACCTGAAGCGTTGGATGGGTCCAAGTCCTGATTGACGCAGTCACGAGTTTTGCACATGACCTCGACCTTCTAAGAATCCCAAGCGTCCCGACCACCAAAACCTCTAGTCAAGGTATTTGCCTTCACGATTCCATATGCCTTTCCCCATCAACACGAATGGAGTCCTGGCTGGTGGATGCACGCTGCACAAATCGTCGTCAAGCCTCCAAAGACTCTTGTTGTTCTCGCGAGCCATGCGACCGGCGACATTTTTCGACAAAACCAGAGGCGACATGGATCGAGAGAACATCATCTTCTCCATACAAACCATCAAGCCCTTGATCGATCCTACGTGTCGCATCACGAACATGAATGCAGCTTCATATAGGGCTTGCACGACGTTTGCGGACGGTCCACGGAAACTACCACACTCAATCCTGTTCACGCCGAGACTCTTGTGGCTGCCTAGCCGAAGCGACGCGTTGATTTGATCGCATGAAAACCGCTGCCACCATCTGGACGGGAGCTCTGCCCAAAAGACCCATCGGTACCGCAACATCCATAGCAAGCAAGTGCTTGCCAATGACCAGGGCGGGCGGTCTGGATCGTGCGATATGGAGCTGTTGTATTCTTGGCTTCCCAAGCTGTTGGTGCTGCTTGCCTCTGAAATTCGGACTGAAGATGAGGCATCGGCAACAGGCAAAAGGGGCCATTGCATGCCATGATGAGTGTTTACTGACTATGAGGTACCAGCATCCTTTCCTCTGAGAAATACAAAATGGCTGCTCCTGTTGCTATGGAGCATCCCGATCTCACGGACCTCTCCAACACCCCAGGACAGAAGCGAAAGCGCGCATCCGAGTCTGCTTCGCCCGATTCACGCAGAAACAAGCGCGGCGTTCCACCTGCGACAATGACGGTACCCGAGCCAGAGGCGTTTCTTGAGAATGCTGTTAGCATCGCCCAAGCAGCCCATGATCATGTCAGCGCCGACGACTTCAATGCGCTGGCTCAGGCCGCCTCGGATCATACAGACACGGCTGATGCGAACAGCGCTACTAACACTGCCGCCGCCGCTCTCAACATGTATCCTACTCTTCATGTCCCTCCACCGACCGAGGAGACTTTTGCACCTCCGCCGCCAGGACCAGAGATGCAGCACCACGACGAGAATGCCTATCACAACCCATCTCCCGTCCAACAGCCAGATGGCCTGCCGCCTATGACCCCCCAGGCATCTCTCCCACCGCCCAACGGTGTACAACCTGAGCCGCCAAAATGGGGAACGCATACGCCCGGGCATCTCCCGCCCAAGCCGGCTGTAGGCAGTGAAGAGTGGCACAAGATGAGGAAGGACAACCACAAAGAAGGTAAGTTTCGGCATACCAACCAACAGAGCTACAAACTTGTTAACCAAGACAACAGTGGAGAGACGACGTCGCGAGACTATCAACGAAGGCATCAATGAGCTTGCGAAGATTGTTCCCGGCTGCGAGAAAAACAAGGGATCCATTCTTCAGCGTGCTGTTCAGTTCATCACTCAACTCAAGGAGAATGAGACCCAGAACATCGAAAAATGGACGTTGGAGAAACTGCTCACGGAGCAGGCCATCCAGGAGCTAAGTCAGTCCAACGACAAGCTCAAACAGGAGGTAGATCGACTATATCGGGAGAGGGAGATGTGGAAGAACATCGCCGAGTCAGCCGGTTTACAGCCTCCTCAACCAAAAGAAGAACCAGAAGGCAGTAGTTAGGAGGAACATGTGGGAAGAGCGGTACTTCGACATCTTACCTGATTGGATGGACTATCATTTCTGAGATATTGTTTGGCGTTTATTAGATACAAGTGGGGAGTGGACCTTGTGCTCAGCGACACTCTTAATCATTTGTTTCAACATCATCTTTCGAGATACATTATGATAACGGCGCAACATGTTTATGTCTGGTAATTTTTTTTTGGTTTCTGTGTGAAGCCGTTAAGCAAGTTCTAGGAAATACTTTTGGATCAACAAACTGATGACGGCATCCAGATATGTGTGGAGTTATGAATGTGTGGAGGAAGCTTCCCGGGACCTGGATCCGGGACGGGATGGAGTGAGGTCCCCAGGTTCCAGCGGGGTTCATTCAGCGGAACTCGGCGGGGTCAAAGCCAATCACCTGATAGGCTAGAGATGACGCAGTTGACTGACAGATGTTGTGATATGGCGCCCGATAACGAGACTTGTCTTCTTTTACTAAACATTCACGAGGCGATAACAAGGGAGACCGATCACAAGGTAACGGCAAAGGATACTCAGAAAGGGTTATCGGTGGTCGCCGGCGCAAAGACAAAAGCAACGGAATCAAAGGACGGAGCGGTTCCATACTTTCGTTTCATTGCCGTGGTCGGAATGCTTGTCCCCGACCCTCACCATGGTGATGATCTCGGGACATTTTGCCCCTATTATGAGCGATAGCTGATAGTCGGGTACGTGACGTCGGGCCGTTCCATGTACGTAAACACTTCGTGTCCTGTCCGTGTTGGCAAGGCAAGGCGGCAGGCGGGCAGGGCGGCTGGAACTGTAAGTGGAAGTCTAGAACAAGACCCCAAGGTTCCAATCAGCTAATCATCTCCAATCAAGGTACGTGCAGTCCAATGCTATCCCCAATGCTAACTGTCTTGACGTCTGGCCTAGGTATATCGGCTTCCCCGCTTCTCTCCATCTCCTCACTCATGCGGTGGCATATTGGCATGGGCTTACTAGTTATACAAATATAAGCCGGCGATAGCCACTTACTTCTTACTTCGCTTCTGTTTACTACATCGTTCGTACCTTTCCCTTCTGGCTCCATTGAATGTGAGCGGCGTCCAGTTCAACTTCCTCTTCTCCGGATTACCTGCAGGCATCAGCTGAGGACCCTGACATCCGCTTCTCCGAATCTCTCATCTCTTTACTTCTTCCTGTTACCTCTTGTAAGTCCCAAACCTCTTTCTGTTTGTCGTTGAAAATTAGTTGTGTAGCCACAAGATCATTGACTTACACAATACCTCAAAAGAAGTGATCACAGGTTGGATAGCTGATTGAGTTGGAGATTGGTTATAAGAAACCATTTCAGACGAACACCGCCAGCATCACAATTCACAAGTGACGCAATATGGCCTCCAGGCTTCTTAGGAGCAGCTATACCGGCAGCCTGCGTGCCGCGTCTACTGCTGCTTCGACGACGGTTCGCCCTGCTGCTGTTTCCGCAGTTCACCAGTTTTCTGCTCGTCGCCAGTTCTCTGCCTCTACCAGCAAGATGGCATCATCATTCTACGACAACTGGGAGCCCGAGGGTCCCACGGTCAAGACCGAGATCCCGGGACCCAAGGCCAAGGAGGCCATCAAAGAGCTTCATGAGGTCTTTGATACTCGGAGCTTGAACATGCTCACTGATTATCAGAAGAGTGTGGGCAACTACATTGCTGATCCTGATGGCAATGTTCTGCTCGATGTGTAAGTGATTATGGGTCCCAGACCAAACACCGATCTGTGAAAGATAGAATGCTCATCTGTTATCTCCAGCTACGCTCAAATTGCCTCCATCCCCATCGGCTACAACAACCCTGTCCTCCACGACGCCGCCCTCAGCTCCGCCATGGTCAACGGCATCATCAACCGTCCGGCCCTCGGCAACTTCCCCCCCACAGACTGGGCCTCCACTCTCAAGACGGGCATCCTCAAGGTTGCCCCCAAGGGGCTCGACCAAGTCTTCACAGCAATGGCCGGCTCCGACGCCAACGAAACCGCCTACAAAGCCGCCTTCATGTGGCGGCGCCAAAAGGAGCGCGGCGGCGCTCACGTCGAGTTCACCGTCGAGGAGATGGAATCCGCCATGGTTAACCAAGTCCCCCGCGGCTCCAAGCCCCTATCCATCCTCTCCTTCAAGACGGGTTTCCACGGCCGTCTGTTCGGTTCCCTGTCCACCACCCGTTCCAAGCCCATCCACAAGCTCGACATCCCCGCCTTCGACTGGCCCCAGGCCACCTTCCCGGCACTCAAGTACCCCCTCGAGCAGCATGCCGAAGAGAACGCTGCGGCTGAGAAGGCAGCGCTAGACGAAGTCGAGCACCTGATCACCTCGTACCACGTCCCCCCCGCCGCGGTCGTCGTAGAGCCGATCCAATCAGAGGGAGGCGACAACCACGCCTCGCCCGCCTTCTTCCGCGGCTTGCGCGCCATCACCCGCAAACACGACGTCCTGCTGATCGTGGACGAAGTCCAAACCGGCGTGGGCGCCACAGGCAAGTTCTGGGCGCACGACCACTGGGACCTGCAAGATCCTCCGGACATGGTGACTTTCTCCAAGAAAGCCCAAACAGCCGGTTACTACTTCGGCAACCCGGAGCTTCGCCCAAACAAGCCCTACAGACAGTTTAACACGTGGATGGGCGACCCCGCCAGGGCTTTGCTGTTTAAGGCCATCATTGGAGAGATTGAGCGGCTGGGACTTGTTGAGCACACGGCTAAAGTGGGTGATTACCTATATGGCAAGCTGGAGGCTTTGGGTGAGAAATATCCGGGCCAGTTTGCGAATCTGAGGGGCAAAGGCCAGGGAACGTTTATCGCGTTTGATAACCCGCGCAGGGACGAGTTCCTTGCGAGGGCGAAGAAGTTTGGGGTTAATATTGGCGGAAGCGGGCAGAGCGCGGTTAGGCTGAGACCGATGCTGATTTTCCAGGAGAAACATGCGGATATTTTGGTGGATGCTTTGGAGAAGGTTGTTAAGTCTTTTAAGTAGCGGATGTGATGATGTGATGGGCATGATGGGAATGATTGATGGATGTGGTTCATGATACTTGCTGGCTTTGTCTTGTGCTTGGCTGAAAGGCTCATATAATGCCGCCAGAAAACAGAATGGCAGGAGCGGGAGTTCGAATTGAAATCGAATTGATGAACTGTATGTTATGGTGCTTGAAAACTGGCTTGCAAGAGTTACTTCATGAGAATGGTGCCTTGCTATGGTACAATAAAGGACATGATGAGCATGATTGCCTTCAACGACATGCTTTAAAACACCAGGCGATTAACATCAACATATCCTGCACATGTCTAATCATCGTGGTACAAGAGTATGACTGTTACGAAACCGCAAAGACCCAATATGACAAAATATCCAAACGACAACGCTAGCATTAACCCATTCACGCTGAACCACGATACAAACGCCAACCAGCCAATATGTACCATGCAACTCCGCTATCGCCCATGCCAATGTTCAATCTCTATGCAACACGTCGCACCGTTCATCCTTCCACCAATATCTCATATAAAGATCGTATGTATGATATCCATGTACACTACAAAGGAAACTTCCCAAAGACGCCCTCTTAACACTCCAGGCTACTACCTCACAACAAATGACCATAAAGCCCCGACTCAAACCCGCCACTCGCAAGCCCATCAGCCTCAAAAGCAGTCGACGCCTTCTCAATCTTCTCCAACTGCTGCTGCGAGGGAACCTTGCTGCCCAACTTCTTAACCAGCTCCTTGGTGATATCCTCCACCTCGTTATCCAAGTCGAGCCATCCCCTCAGGAACTTGCCCACATCCGTGTTCTCCACGTTGCCCCTGATCTTCTCGGTGCCGCGGCCACCGGAGCTGTAGATGTTCACGTCCACGGCGCTGTGGCCGTGGGTGCTCCAGCCGACGCGGGCACGGACGCTGACCAAGCGGGCAAAGAGCTGGACGGCCAGCGCCGGGTTGCTGGCGATCGAGTTGAGCTCGACCTCGGAGGCGTCGTGGATGTCGAGGTGCTTGACGACGAGCTCGTCGTTGATCCAGCGGAGGAGCCAATCTTCCTTGTCGCCGGTTTCGGCGATGTGCTTGAGAAGGAGGAAGGTGAGGTACTCGGATGAGGCGTTGGCGCGGGCCAGGATGGTGGGGTGCCAGTTGTAGACAGGGAGTTCGCTGGGTGCCTCTGTTTAGGGTGTCAGTTATTGCCAAAGAACAAGGGAAGAAAAAGGAGGGGAAGAATGAACATACGCCAAGCAGTGGACAGACCGCCAGTTTCGTGGTCGCTGGTGGCAACCAAAATTGTCTCAGTGTCCGACTTCTCAATAAAATCGAGGACAGACTTGAAGGTCTTGTCATACTCAAGCACCTCACGGACCTGAGCAGCAGGGTCGTTGATGTGGCCGGCATGGTCAATTCTGCTGCCCTCGATCATGAGGAAGAAACCCTTCTCACTGTCCTTGGTAGCCTCCTCAAGCGCCGCAAGCGCCGTGGCAGCCATCTCGCTCAAACTGGGATACACATCCGCCATGTTGCGGCGGTCGATCTCGAAGGGAACATCCGTGGTCGCAAACAGACCCAACTGGGGCAAGGAGACATTCTTGCCGAGACCAAGGGAATTGAAACCAGCGCGATCGTCAACGTAGTTCCATCCGTACTTCTCCTGAGCGAGCTTGGTAACATCGATATCATCTTGTCTGCAGCTGCCCGGAGTGCCCTTAGGCAAGAAGTGGCATCTGCCGCCGCCCAACATGAGATCGACAACACGACCAAGCGGACCATGACCAACCTCGTGCAGCGCAATCTCATCGCCTTGCATGCGATGGAAGACGTGAGCAGCGAAGCAAGCAGGAGTGGCATCCGTGATATCGGTAGTCACCACCAGACCGGTATGGTACCCAGCGCGCTTGGCAGCCTCGAGAACGGTACCGCAGGGCTTGTGATCGGGGAGCATCGAGATAGCGCCATTGTAGCTCTTCAGACCGCAGGAGAAGGCCGTAGCGCCGGCAGCAGAGTCCGTCACCAAGCTATTGCTCGAGCGCGTGCGGGAGGTGCCCCAGAAGTGACGGTCGAGGGTGAGGGTATCGTCGATAGGCAAGTCCTGGGTGAGCTGGCGGAACGAGCGCGTGAGGGAGAGCGAGGCGGGTCCCATGCCATCAGACACCATGAAGACCAAATTGCGCTTGCCATTGCCGGACGGCGAGGAGCCGCCGGTCTTCTTGCCGCCGGCTACCGAGGAGAAGTCAGAGCCTGCTGCTGCCGGCGAAGTCGACGAGTGTTGGGTGGAGTTACTGTGCTGGATCACCACGGCCAGAACAATCACGGCGGCGGTAGCCACAAGGGCCCAGGTGAAGAGTGCAAGCTCGCGCCATCGTGACCTGGGAGCGGCATTCTCGTCGCCACGGTCATCCCGGCGATCGGGAGACTGGTCGTCGGAGGCCAACAACGGCCTGCGTTCCGGAGACGGCGCCTGTTGCGGAGGGCCCACACCCCGGTTAACGATCCGAAATCTCTCCTTGTAGGACAGGAAGCGGAGAGTTTCGACCTACCATTGTGGTGTTAGAGATATGGTGGTTGCGATTAGCAGCCCAGCAGAAGAAAACCACAGTCAATATTTTTGGCTGGGACTTCTTCCTATACCGAGCTTTTCCGTTGCGTAGTCAAAAAGAAAAAGAAAAACAAAACGGAGGAAAGGGAAGAAAGAAAAGAGACGCGGGAAAGATGGGACGAAAAGAAAGAAAGATGGGATTGAAACCGACTTCGAAACGAGTGGCGGCGCGTGCCTTGTGGGCGGGTGACGTGGTATACCTTGTAAGGTAAAGCGCTGTCTCCGGTGACTTGTTTGAGCACCTCTTTGGCTATCTCCAGGCAGGGGCCGTAGCAAGACGCGGCATCTGACTGGACGTTAACCTAGAGGTACCTTACCTCTATCAACGTACACGGGCAGCGGTCAAGACGCAGTGCGTACGGGCAGCAGCGATAGGGCTGCATTGGATGCGGCAGGAGCCCATGATTCGTCCGCCTGACCTGACTGAAAGCAACCCTGTCGGTCCCCTGTCGTGCTTCCCCATCAATTCATGTCACACAAGCCGACTCCGGCACTACATATCACAACTCCACAAATCACCACCAACAACTTCACGATATCAACACCACCACTCTGTCTACAATCTTCAAAACATACCAAAAATGTCTCCAATCACCCGGCAATCCCTCCTCGAATCCGCCGAATCCTTCTGCAACGCCTTCGCTTCCCAAACTCCTCCTCCGGAAATCCTCACCAAACACTTCACCTCAAAAACCGATGACATCATAGTCCTCGAGCACGGCTTACCTCGCTTGGCACCCTTTCTCGGTCGCGAATATCGGGGTAAAGACGGATTTCTGGAGTACTTCAAGACGATTGGGGAGCAATTGAGTTACAAGGACATGAGATTCTCGAATTACCTTGTTGATGCCGAGGTGCGCAAGGTGTCGGTTAGGGGGCAGGCGGTGTTCACGAACACGAAGACGGGACAGAGCTGGGACGAGGTGTTTACGTATGTGTTGGAGTTTGACGAGGAAGCGAGGGTGAGGAAGTATGAGGTTTGGGCTGACTCGGGGGCTGCGTATTTGGCTAGTCAGGGAGAGTTGGCGTGATGGGTTTCGAGCTTTGAGGCCGGGTTGTGTTTCAAAAGGTTAGACATGACGGCTGTTCTGGCCCGTGTTGAGGAAACATCATGTTTGAATCAACTTTGATTAATCCGACAACGTCCTAGAGCCGACAGTTGCAAATGAAGGAATACAGGCTAGTATTTCCAGGTATCAATAACCAAACAGCATGAACCATCCAGACGCCCATACCATCTATCTTTTCGTACAAGGTCCAAGCACCCTACCAAGACCAAGGAATCGCTTACAAATAATCCAACCGCTCGTATCATCAGATAGACAAGGCTCGGAAAAAGCCAAGACATTTACAGTGAAGAAACCCAACACAAACAAGCCGTGAGCAATCTCACTGCTCCTCGATTGCCTCACTCTTCAAACCAGAGTACCGGACATACAGCCGGTCCTTGAAATGAGCATGCTTGATGCCCTTGGGCCTGCTCTTAGCAAAATGCTCAATAGCCGCCTTCGGGGTATAACCGCATCGCTCAACAAGATAACAGACGAGGAAAAATCCTGTTCTGTTGAAGCCGTAATGGCAATGGACTCCAACATAGTACTCTTCTCCCCAGTTCTCTCTCTTCGCCCGCTCCTTTTGCTCGGCGCGGATCTTGTCAACAACCTCAATGAAGCCCTTGATCTCCGCGTCCGTAGGTGGGACCTTGGACACCGTTGGGAACTTGTGGTAGTGTATTCCTCCCTTCTCGAGACCCTGAGGGTTGTAAACCGGATTATCATGCGAAATGTCGATGACGTCCTTGATGACTCCACCCCATTTCTTGACAAATTCGGAAGGACTGTGATCTTCATCTACCTCGCGCAAAGTCTTGATGGCACGGAAGATACCTCCAATAGGTTCAGAAACAGCCTCCACGGCCTGCCACTTCTGAAGATTCTTGACATCCCACTTGCCATCTCGCGAAAGGTACTGCAGTTGCCAACCCAGGGCAAGACGGCCAGTAATATGCACAACCATGAAATCCGATATCAGTCCCGCTAGAATACGGACTGTTGATGGTGTGTATAGTAAAGCGTGCGTGGCTGGCTTGCCCATGATGATCGAGCGCACAACCTTCTTGGGGTGGAGAGACAAAAACGGCAGACTCGCTGCTTGCTCAGTAGGCGTCACCGGGTCGTCCGCTCCTTCCTCTGGTTCAGCGACCGGTGTCTGGTGTACTGGCTCCTGAAACGCCCCCTCTCGAGCGTTTTCGTCTCCTTGCCCCACACTTGTCATGGCATCAATCTTGGACGCCGCTGCGACGATGTCTACCGGCGCTGCTGAATCAGCAAGAACTGAAGTGCCGGGTGAAATGGTGTCTGGTGTTGTCTTGACCTCTTCGAGAAAGTCACGGACTTTGGCAACCTCCCTCGGAGGAGTGACTTTATCATTTTCTCCTCCCACCAAGAAAACTGGTACGTTCAGCTTTTCCCAGGTTTCCTTCGAGGGTAGGCCGCCCTGAGCAACCCCATTGACATAAGTAGGCAGACAACCCCAAGCCATGCGCCGCCAGACCGAGGTATTACTTTGGTTGTTGTACAAGTCTTGGAGCCGCTTTGCTTCGGAGTCGGCATCAGCGCCAACGAACCTGTTAACGCTCACACTCTGGCTTCCGCCTCGCTTGTCCCACGCTCTCCAAAGGTTGAAAATGAATTCAGGGATCCAAAGCAGAGCCCTGAAGATCATGATCTGCTTCTGGTTTGGAAGGCCTGAGCTGGGGCAGATTGCAATCAAGCCAACGACGTGCTTGTGCAGTTGAGTCCGGGGTGGCAGTCTCGGGCTCGCCAGTAGTGCGGCAAGAGAGGCACCCATGCTGTGACCAATCAATACCACACCCTGGCCATCCTCTTTCTCACGGTAGTCCTCGATAATAGTCTCCAGGAGCTCTACCAGAGCATCAGTGGTATATGCTTCCCATGACCGGACTGCGAACTCGGACCTCCCGCGTCCCGGAAGATCAATAGCCAAGCAGGACGCAATCGAAGTCAGACTTGTGAGCAACGGGTGAAACTGAGCTACGGAGCCGCCAAGTCCATGGATGAAAACGAGAAGTGGTATCGGCGCTGGCGACTTTGGAAGACGGTCGGCTTGTTGGTGTCGGCGATAGAAGACACGCAGGCCGGGATAAGTGAATTTCGAGGTGGTATAAGTTTTGATCTCGCTGCTTCTTTCCAGAAGTGGTGGATCCGTAGCCAGGGGATCTAGGGGGAGGTGTTGTCAGTGAGTACCTTCAGGTTCTGAGGAGCCACATTGGCCATGTCGACTCGGGTGGGGGATGGGTGTACAAACCATACGGGGAAGCCATCTGCAGCCAACATTGACGCCTGGAACAGCTGCCAGGCCAGCGAATTATAACAAGACACTATGGACTACAGCACTAGTTAGCATGAGACATGGGCAAGGATGGGAAAGAAAGAAGGTGTGAACGCGTACATGAGCCAAAATATTCAATTAATACCGGTGGATGGTGATGCGTGAGATGGTACGAAAAAGAATGGTTGGAGTAATGGAAGTAGAGATAACCTCAAGATGGACAAGGGACGGGCGTCGGTAGTTTATAAAGCGGCAGCAAGGCGAGTATGTGCGAGTAGACAAGATGACGAAGAAGCAGCGTCCCGGGGCTGTCACCCGTGCCGTGTTGTTGGGCGCAAAGATTGCAGTTGGGTTTTCGTTTGCGAGTTCCACGACTTGAAGCGAACCGTGAGTCAATCAGCCTGCCGCGCGGGACCACGAACCTCGGTCATGGAGGAAGGGCCTTTCAACATGGTTGCAATTCTACCATGTTGGTGGAACGTACTTGGCTCTTTGTATT
Organism: Copromyces sp. CBS 386.78; assembly: GCA_030685235.1. Lineage (NCBI taxonomy): Eukaryota > Fungi > Ascomycota > Sordariomycetes > Sordariales > Sordariaceae > Copromyces > Copromyces sp. CBS 386.78. The sequence goes on from MU839097.1 coordinate 420,594, forward strand.
TCTTGTGCTGTAGTTACGATATCTTGTGGTGCGCTTTCCCGAAACACAAGGGGGACGCGCAAAATTATCAATCTGAGATATTTGAGTTTGGAGGGGTGTCATCAACTTCTGAATCGATGAAACCGATCTTTTACATACGCGTTCTGCACCCATAGGTAGGTAGCATGCCCCTGAATGCCCTGTAAGGTAGGGCGTTCTTCCTTGCGTTATAGTGGAGGCAGGTACCTACTGTCTTGAGTGAGGTGTCAACATCAGCGGAGTCAATGATCGTCATTCCCGTAAAATCTGGATGGAAGCCGGTCTCTGATTGGCCACGTCAAGTCCCTTTTCTTAAATAGCCGACAGCACGAGTTCATCTGAAATCGTGGGAGGTACCTGATAGTTCTATTTGCTTTGAAATAGAAATCGGTTCGCGTAGACAACCTAATGGAAGCTGCTTCAATGTCTTATCTGAATCTCATCATACAAAAAGTTCAACGTCAAGTGCGTTCGAGACACCAGGGCAGTATTCCCATGCACGTCACTTCCTCCTTCAGGAACGTCTGACGTGCGTGCTCCACCGGGCCCTGAACGGCCCCTGCTCTTCGTATCTCTTGGCATTTATGAACAACTGCGCTGGGCAGCAGTGCAGTAAACCAACTGCCGCAACTAGCCGTTTCATCGCTTCCATTGCGCCTGGGCGGGGATGGAAGAACGCTAGCAACCCGCGACAATGGATCCCGAGCTCCGTTGACGCCGACGGCGGCCCAGTCGTGTGGATGACATTGAGGTGATTTCCAACCGGCTGTTCCCGACCCACCGACATACCCGCCTAGCTTAGCTGTTGTCATCGTTCCCTTGCCTCCTTTTATCCTTTGCTCCCGGACCCTGAAAAGAGTCATCCAGACATCCAACAACACTTTGCTACAGCCCAACAATCGCATTCCCTCCCAACTCCTGTCTTGAACCCCACGATCCCCTCGAAGCTCCCTCCAAGTCCGCTTCCAAGATTGTGACAGCTCGGGCAGCAACAAAGCTCCCATCTTCGACACAATGGCCACTCCAGGCCGTTTGACCTTCCTGTATCCTCAGCTCTTCCGCACAGGAGCTCTCTGGTCCGAGCCAGCCGCGGCTCGTGTCGCCCGCAAGCCTCGTCGTCACGTCGCTTCTCAGCAATCATGCTGCGCGCATACCGCCTCAGCTCCTTTCTCGAGCTCTGCCTCCCGGAGGCAAGCTGCCTTTGTCAAATATGGAAAGGCCGTAGAGCCACAGCCGTTACATGAAGAGACGCCAGCGTCTTCCACCGATCCAACACCAAGCGCCGACTCGAAACCTAAAGCTGCCCCTGCCCCGGCAGAGAAGCAGCAGCAGCAGCAGCCAGAAAAGACCGAGCCAGCAACACCAAAAGAAGGCGTTCCCGATGCGCCAAAGGCAGCCACAACGTCAGGGCCTCCCGAACAGCCACCTACGGCAGCCGCCGCCAAAACGGGTTCAGATCCATCAGCAGACAAAAAGAGTGCCACGCCCCTGGAAACCATTCTCTACATGGAACCGCCTCCCTCCGACCACACTACGCGCCTGCTCACCGACCCCGAAAACGGCAACGGCCGACCACCGCACCTCCAACCGCCTCCCTATGTGCACCACTTCGACAGCTACTCGCTCGTCAAACAGCTCTCGACCGGCGGGTACACGCTCCCGCAAGCCATCACGGCCATGAAGGCGGTTCGCGGGCTTCTGGCTTCGAACCTGGATGTGGCGCAGGCCGGTTTGGTGAGCAAGAGCGACGTGGAAAACGAGACGTACCTCTTCCGCGCGGCCTGCTCGGAGCTGAGCACCGAGGTGAAGAATAACCGGCGGGTGGCGGACGAGCAGCTGCGGCAGCAGCGCACGCACCTGCTCCACGAGGTGGACATACTCACGCAGAGGCTCAACCAGGAGCTGTTGACTCTGAACGATAACGTGCGGGGAATGTTCAATGATCGGAAGATGGCGGTGAGGGAGGAGCAGAAGGCTGTTGACAGTCGGGTAGGTCTTTTCCAAGCCCCTATTCACCCCATAGTGGTACCGCAAACCCCCCAAACTAACATTTACGCGCCAACAGATCCAACAAATAAACTACAAAATCTCCGTCATCCTCAACAGCGACGCCCGCTCCGACATCGAAGCCCTGCGCTGGGTTCTTATTCGCCGGTCCGTGCTGGGTATCCTGTTCATGGCGGTCGCTACCCTCGGTACCCTGCGTTACGCCACTTTTGTGAACCACGAGCGACAGAAGGAGGCCGACAGAAAGAAGCGCGAGGCTGAGGAGGCCAGGAGACATGACGGCACGAGGGACGGCGCGCCAGCGCCGATGGCGGCGGAAATTCTTATGGCGAATTAAAAGTAGACGCTTTTTGGGTTCTGAAATACGAAAGCATTGAGATAGGCATACGGAGTGAGCGAAAGGAGTGGGGGTGCATGTTTAAAGGACGCATGGCGGTGGTTTATGCCCGGTTGAAGGGCTGTTATGTTGTTAAGCCGTGGAGGCAAGGGGGCATGGAGAATAGGGGGTTAGGGTTGAACCAGGAGATACCCAAGTAAACAATTGACAGGAAAAGGGGGCTCAACTCAAGCCAACCCCGTTTCTCATCTCAACTCAAACCAAATTCCAAACCACGCTCCTCTTCTCTCCAAACAATTGTCTTAACCTAGTGTCCCATGCAAATGTATTACAACGTCCTATATCATATCTATAGATGGCCGCTACACCAAAGTCCACAGCCCAACAAACCCCATCCCTCCCACTCTCCCAACCTCTCGCATTCTTCTTCACCACCCCCTTCACCCACCAAAGTCCATCTTCAAAGCAATAGTAGGCGCCTGTTCCTCCTCTTCCTCCACACTCCTCCCCCTCCCCGCACCTACATGTGCGCCACCACCAGCACCACCCATCCCCCCCGCCCGTCCACTCCTAATAACCTCCTCCATAAACGCTCTCTGGCCTTCACTCATCGCGCCTACCACCGCCCTAAAGGAAGTTTGATCGGCGCTCGCCAGCTCTAGTAATCTCGCGCTCGTCTCGCGGTACACATCATCTTTCGCGGGTTCCGTCGCCGCGCGCGAGAGGAGAGTGGGAACGATAAGGGCCATGGCGATGGATGCCCCCTGGCCTCGGTCTTGGGGGGAGCTTCGAGCAACCACGGCAGTGAATTGTACGAGGGTTTGGGCGGTGAGAGCACGGGCGTGTTCGGGATCTTCGGGTGAGGTGTTGATTACGAAGGAGATCAGACGCGGGAGTAAGTGGCGGGAGAGGGAGTGGTCGGCTGAGGTGGATGAGCCGGAGGTGTTGAGGAGGAGGGAGCGGATGCAGTTTGCGGCTATTTTTGCGGTCTAGGTGGGATTTTTTGTTAGTTTCAGTGACCAAGAAAGAATGAAGGACAGGGAAAGGGAGTGTTGGCTTGCCATTCGGTCTGTCAGACAGTCTACCAACTCATCTAGGAACTTGGCTACTAGCGGCTCGCTAGCTGACAGGTGGTTTTTGCCGCCGGTGAAGAGGATGGTGATGGCCAGGAGACAGTTCTTGACGCAGGTCAGCGCCGTCGGGGTCTCGCGCTTCTGAGCGTTCAGGTAGATGGACAAGAAGCGCCGCAGACATCCCAGCAGCTGGATGTCTGTGGGCGAGTTGCCCTCATCTTCATCTCCGCCGTCTCTTCTAGAGCCGGTCATGCCGTTGATGAAGCGTTTGAGCGTCGACAGATTCTGGGGGACAATGACCTCCTGGCATGATGGGGTAGCAAGGATGGTCGCGAAGATGTGCAAGATACAGGCGTGTAGATCCGTTTTGATGATAGACGGGAACACCTCCGCGGCGTCAACTAGTGCGTTGAGCGAAGTCTTGATGAGGAGGATCGCTTCCTCTGTCATCTGATGGCGGACGGGCTGCTGAGCCTCGCTGAGATTGGGCAACAGCCCGGAGAGGACCAGGACAATGATGCGAGTCAGCTCAAAGAGTTGCTCAATGTCATCAGACAACTCGCTGTTCTCGGGGTCGTCGGCCTGCTTTCTGGCTGCCGGATGCGCCACGCACAGGGCACGCGCAATCTCGACGATGACACCCTGTACATCAAGACCCTCAGTGAGCACAAGACGGTCCAGAAGATCCATCGTCTCGGAGAAGATGGCATCACGGTAGATGGCATGGCCAGATACGCTTGGGTGAAGGATCTTCTTGAGGGCGCGGAGGATCTCCAGTGTCTGTTCTCGGGTAGCGAGGGATTCGCTCTGGCCTGGCTTCGTGGCGAGAGCTTCAAAGGCGATACCGAACAGAACGAAAAAGAACGCAACAGGCTCATCGCGGTAGTTGATATCTGCCCCCTTTGAGCTACTGTTGGTGCTGGGTCCTGAGAGCTCCTTGCCATCGAGAGCATCGAAGACAAACTCGCTATCTTGTTCAATGAGGCTGGCAATAGCGTCAACCAACTTCAACCACGACTCCTGGTAAAACTTCAGCAACGTCTCGCGGTTCAGCGCTGCGTAGACAGTATCCAAGCTGCCAGAAAGAGATGGAGGGCCAAGCGTCATGGAAATATCCGGCTCGAACCGTAACCGAGCAAATTCGCGTAGAGACTCGAGCCATAGGGGAGTCAGAGTACCAATATGAGGCTTGAGGACATCCAGTAGGTACTTCTGCTCAGAGCTGGCGACTTGTAGCTCGGCCCAGGCGGCGAAGACGGACATCTTAACCATGACCTGTGCGTTTGAGCTGAGTCCCTTCAGGTCACCAATGCCAGCATTATCCTCATCCTTTGCAAAGTTCTCCAAAGAGCTCACTAGTGTCTTCAGAATCCTGCCCATTCTGTCCACGTCAGTGACAATGCCCGTTGCGATGAAGCTTGCACAAACATCGACAGCTTCCGAGGCCAGTTCAGGCGACGAGTCCGCGGCAAAAGCGGGTGTAAGGGCGGAGCTGATTTGCGCTTGGTACTGCTCAAGCAGCATGGCCTCCTCGAAGTCTGGATCGGGGATCTTTCCAAACATTTTAAGGACAGCGCCGATGATCTTCAAGCCCCAGATTCTCTGGTCCAGGACTCCTGATGTGGATGCCGAGAATGCCATGCGGACAACATCGGCAATCTTGTTCTGAAGAGCCGCCTGCGCAGCAGATTCACCATGCGTGGCGACGTCCTTTTGAACGAGAACAAAAATATCGTTCAGGCAGTCCATGGCGAAGGTAGTGACCTGCCACTTTAGGGGCTCCACGTCTGAACCGCTCGGAGTGTCCTTGTCATCTTTGGCACCTCCTCCAGCAGCGGCAAAGCCAGCTACCTCTTCGTCCTGCAGATCAATACCTCCACCAGACCTCCCGGTGTTCGTGATTGCCTGTGCGGAGGCCTTAGGTCTGGTCATCTTCAGGACATGCTGGAAGCGCGCAAGCCAAGCGGCTGTGTCCGAAAGACAGGTCTGGCGGAGCCAGTTCCTGATCAGGTTGCGCATTCCGTCATGGCTCGGGGAGGCGTCGAGAACCAACCACAGATGATCCTCGAAACCTTGCTCAGCGGCCTGGATGACATCGTACGAGTTTCTCTTCATGAGGTTGTAGAGACTGTCCACAGCCACATCCCGAAGGGCAGCATGATCGGACTTGATGTACCGCTGAAGCGTTCTGACATAGTCGATGAAGTCCATGTAGCCCGGAGCATACAATGTCAGATGCTCCATGCAGGCGAGACTTGCCCGCTGAATTTCAAGATCCTCTTCTTGTTGGAAGTATCCAACAAGTGTCAAGATCAGCTCCCTGGACTTAGTAGAGTCCTGTAGATCCGGACCAAGAACGTTGATGAGCGCATCAACGCAGCGAGCGATGGCAGCCGACGAGGAGAGGTCAGCCTCCAAGTTCATGGTGATAGGCGAAGCTAACTCAGGGTTATGCGTATCCGAGACAAAGAGCTTGGCCAGCATTCCGAGTGTGCTAGACACGAAGCTGGAGAAGCCAAGTCCAGCAGCATCCGATACGCGTGCTATAGCCTCCAGAGCCCAATAATGGACAGTCGGATGCGGATCGTTGCATAGAGACATGAGGATGTTGAGAATCGTCTTCAAGTGATAACCAGCCGCCATGCTGCCAATCTTGGTCTGGATGCACCCAAGGGCCATGGCGCAGCCAGCTCTTGCGCTAGGTTCTCTGTTGACAACAATAGTATCAACAAGGAACTTGATCTCTTGATTAGTGAATGCATTGCCACAAGCGCTGCAGAGCCTCGCAATTGCCTCATACGCAATGCTACGGACGTACTGATCAGGGTCAAGTACGAAACTCCTCAACAGCTCCTGCAGAAGTCTCTCAACGGCCGTATTGGTGATGTCGCCAGGTGACGACTTGGTCTCCTTGCAAGCCACCCGAAGAGTGGACAGAAGGGCCGTGGCCACGTTGACGTTGACAGCAGCCCCACGTCCAGTTTCCCGCCGAAGAGATCCAGCCCCCATGAAAGTCGTAATCTGCTCCAGCGCACTCTCCTGCACCTTGGACGGGGTCAAGGGGAAGACGAAGGCAAATAGCTGGATAGCCATGTTAACAACCTCAGTGGCAGCAGGATCAGGGAGCCCCGGGTTATCTGAGTTGCCGATATACAGAAGACAAGCATCGTTCTCCAGGGTGCCGCACACCGGAGAAAGAAGGAGCCTCTCGATGCACTCTTCCGGTTCATACTCTTGCTCGTTGCTATCCAAGCCGTTGGTCTGCTGTCCCGGGAGGCTTCGTGTCGCGAAGCCCCTGACAAGACTGGTCACACCAAATCCTGAATTGTCGCCTACCTCCCAGATCGAGTCAAAGGTACCCGCTGCGTTCGCGATGGAAGTGCTGAGGGAGCTCGGTGTATAGTTATCCGGGTCGGCAAAGAGAGAGATGGCAAGAATCAAGAGGTTGGACTGCAGGAGAGCTTCAGTGGCGCCGGCAGGGCTGACGTTCACGAGCTTCGTATAGCACTGAAGAACTCTGCGCCGTACCATGACCTCCAAGTCCTGGAGTTGCAAGGCCGGCGTTAGCCTCTCGGCGATATCGTCCGATGTCTTCTTTGCCGGTAGCGTCTTGAGGAATGCGGTTGTACTCTGCAACATCGTAGCAATTCTCTTGCACACATCGACGGTCAGCAGACGACTGTTGAACTGGAGGAACGCTAGGATAGACCCAAGCGCACATTCCCTGACATGTGTGAGGAACGAGGCATTGAGCAGGTTCCTATGAATCGCCATGCTGTCCTTGGCGAGAACCTTGGGCAGTGCATTCTTCCACAGTAGAAGGAGCTGCGATAGATGAATCTTGACGAAGTTGGGTCCAAGGGACATTAGTCCGCCTATCAAAGTCCAGGCGACTTGGATCTGGGTGCTTGCAACTCGTAGTTCCGAGGTTCCGCTTGACTTGAGTAAGTTTGTCGCCATAGTCAGAACACGGCTGTTGATCTCGACTGATCCATAGAGCGGGCGTTGGGGGCTTGCGCTGAGCCCGGCAGCGAGACCGTGAGCAAAACCGATGCATCTGCGAGGAGAATTCCTTCCCGTCCCAAGAAGGCTAAGTTCTCTGCTCAAGCTGTTCATGCAAACTGACAGACAGGGAAGAAGCTGCTGCGGGCAGGCCAGCACAAACGTCTTCATACAGGCCGCGGCGTACACCTGGACAGTGTAGCTAGGGTGTTGAAGGACTTGCAGCAAGCCGTCCCGACATCCCTCTGAGAAGTCTGTCGCCGCTGTGCCCAAACCAGAGATCAGCGACGACAGAGCACTCAATGAGACGACCAATGTGTGTTTGGAAGGCTCTGGCCTTTCCTTGAGAGCCTGAGGATAGTTTTTGAGGATATCGTTGACAATGGCTTTAGCAGCCGTGATTTGTCCCGATTCGCCCAGAATCCTTTTCCCTATCATGTCCTGGATTATGGTATAAACCATGCGCCGCGAGATCAGCAAGCGGTACCGGTTGTTGAGGATGTTATTATGGCCCAGAAAGTCGGATGTGAGGATCTCGAGGATGCGGAGGTAGTTAACTTCTACAGTCTTCTCCCCAAGTTTCTGGAGAACGTTTCCGATACAAATCGCAATAGCGGCCCTAGCCTTGTTTGTAGTAGACATGCGAACGTATTGGGTAGACAGATGCTTGAGTATGTCGGCCAGCGACAAAGCCAAATCTGGTGTCCTCTGGGTTGGAGCAGGGCTTTCGGGTCGTGAGGGCATCTCATCTTCATCTTGAAGCCCTCCCATTGTTGACTGCCTCTTGATCGCCTTGGACTTGGATCTCTTGATCAGGGGCAGCGGTGCCTCGCCAATGGCTGATTCGGAGTAAACACCGACCAACGCCTGGGCAAAGCAGTCCGCCGCTGCCGACCGCGCATTTGACGAAGGGTTGTCGAAAGTCTTGAACAAGGTCGACTTGAGCTTTTCAAAGTCGGTCGAGTTCTTGAAATAGGGGGTGTACTGCACAAGCGACCGCAGGCATCGGCAAGCCGCCACGACGACCAGCGACCCTTTGTCTGCAGAGGCATGGTTCCTCCCCTGCTTCCATATATCTCTTGCTATACTCTCGTCCATGCTCCCTTGTATCATCATGGCAATCTTCCCCAAGGCGGTCAAGACAGCTGCGCGAAGCCCCGCGTGGCTCGAAGCTGCCTTCAATAGCTTCAAGAGCGCCGAACATACTAGCTGGTGCAAGCCAATGGCGCTGTCACCGGCCGAACCGTATATGTCTCCCAAGCAAGCCACGGCAGCATGTTTCATCCGAATCTCGCCCTCTGTCTTCAGTTTTCCGTTCGAGATGATGCCGACTAGCTCGTTGACGGTTTCGAACAGGAGCTTCCTGTCGCCCTTGTCGAACACGTGGGCAAGACACCGCCCCAGCGCGTTTCGTATGACCCTCGTTGGCGACGGAGAGGCAAGATTCAGGACCTTGAAAGCCTCCTTTTTTATGTAAAACTGCTGCGCGGTGCAGTCGTCTGGTTCGAGCGCCAGGACATGCCTGCTAAGTGCCGAGACGGACGTCAGGAGGAATAGTTCCTGCTGCTCGGCGGGGAGGGCCTGAAGCTTGGCGAGATCGAGCTCGGGATTCGTCGTGACGTGGGATGTCAATGTGTTCGTGATGCCGCTGCGCTCGCCGTTGGCGGCGTCGTTGGGCTCCCCAGGAGCTGGTGTTGATGACATTATTAGGTGCCGGTCGAGGGCTCTGTCGGTGCGAATTCGACGGCGGAATTAGGTGTATATAGCTGTACTGTAGCCTGGTCTAAACAATTCGGGTGGCAGGTGGAATGGTCGAAGCTAGCATCGTCGGGCAATGCGGTCTAGAATAGGAGTGTCTCTGAAAGTTGTTGAAGCCAAGGGAGGTGTCAGTCGCAAGTGGTGGAAGTTGACCTGAGGTGGCCTTGGGTTCTCCGGTTGACATGGTCGATGTCTGTAACATCCAACCTAATGCAGCTCACAGGAGGTTGCAGAAGTCTACGGCGCAGGGTGCATGGGCGTCCAGGGAAGCAAGCGTGCTGTACCTACAGTGGGCCAATGAGGGGTCCTCGAGGGGCAACACCCGACAAGGGGTTCTGGGAGACGCCCCTGCCGTGGTGAACCGCCGCGCCCCCCATGGCCGTTTTCCTTCCCGCCCCGCGCCCGAACCCCGGCCGCCATTCGGCACAGCACAATTTTCGGACTTCTGACCGGGAGCTCCGTCCATTGTCGCGGGAAGAGCCGCAACTCCGTTCATATTCGTCCGCCTTTCTCTTAGGCAGTGGGTTCTTCAACGCGCTTCGCTATTTTCTCTAGTGGCTGGCTGTCTTTCTGACCGTGATCTGCTCATTTTCTAGGCTAGGTAATAATTCGCTCGCAAACCGCAACTATGGCGTCCCTCACGCGGAGCATCGTCATCGGCCCACTCTCCCGGTCTTCTCTTCCCAAATCCACGAGCTCCTCGATATGCGCGCAATGTCGGCGCACCTTCATCGCCAGTCCCGCGCTGCAGTCCGGCCACAACAAGTGGTCCAAGATTAAGCATGAAAAGGCGGCCGACGACGCCAAAAAGTCTGCAGTCCGGACCGCCTTCACCAAGAACATCACCTTGATCTCGAAGCGTGCGTTCATCCACATCTACCGATCATCCCGATGTCCCCGATGCCCATCCGCCGGCTGAAAAAGTCAAAGCCCGAGCTTACGCAGTTACGCGAGTTGTTAGTCTATGGGCCCAACCTGAACGATAATCCGCAGCTTGCCTCCATCGTCGCGGCGGCCAAGAAGGCCGGTACGCCCAAGGCCTTGATCGAGGGAGCCATTGCCCGAGGCCAGGGCAAGTCGTCGGAAGGCGCCACGCTAGAGCCCGTGATATACGAGGCGATTGTGCCGCCCAACATCGCGCTGGTGGTTGACGCTGCGACGGAGAACACGAAGCGCGTTATAGAAGACTTGAACCAGTTCGTCAAAAAGGCGAACGGTGCTAAGAGCCCGTCCAAGTTTCTCTTCGAGCGGAGGGGCCGCGTGATCTTTGAGAAGGGCGAGAGCGGGCTGGACGTAGATGACATCATGGAGGATGCGATTGAGGCTGGTGCTGAGGATCTTGAGAATGACAAAGAGGGCAACATTATTGTCTGGTCGGACCCTTCGTCAACGCAGCAGATCTGCAAGGCTGTTGGGTCCAAGTTTAACCTCAAGATCGCCGAGTCCGACATCGTGTGGCATGCCATTGAGGATACTAAGGCGCCGCTGGACTCGTCTGAGGAGTTGATCAAGTTTACGGACCTACTCACAAGCATCAAGGACTACCCTGATGTCCAGGCTATCTGGTCCAACGTTTCTAGGGGAAACATGAGTGACGATGAGTGGGCCAGAGTAACTGAGCTCACTGACGAGTAGTTTCCTGGCATAAGAGGAAGCAAAAGAAGGCACAAAACAAACGATTGTAAACATTGATATACCCCACCTTTTCCAAAGATGATGTTCACCGATGCAAAGCAGAGAGGTTCCTTTCTCGTGACCAGGATACCTAGAAATGACATGTTTTCCCATAAACGCCTTATAACCCAAATCGATACTCATCCACCCCTAACCACATCAACTTCCCATCCGCGACGGCCCAACTAGCCGAGTCGTTTCCCGTCTCTTCCTTTTGCTACCCAGTACTTAATCTTACACTTTCCCCCAGCTGAAGTTGCTCCCAACCGGGCCAGCCTCAAAGCAGCAGTGATCATTCCACTCCAGTTGAGTCTCGATGACGCACGCGCGCCTTGTCGCAAACTTTCGTCCGACAACCGAGAAATCCCGTAGGTAACCGCACTACTCGTTGTTGCTGTTGTTGTTCTGCTGCTGCTGTCCCTGCTGCTGCCCCTCGTTCGCCAACCTCTTCTCCCTGAGATACAATCTCCTCGCCCTCAACCTCTCGAGCTCCTCGTGGATCTCGTCGCGGTCAAAGGGGACCTTGTTGGCGTTCTCGGGCTTGGGCCAGAAGTCGGGCACGGTGAAGCGCTGGTCGAGGTTGGTGCCGAAGTAGAACATGATCCCGATGGGGAACATGAGGTACATGCCGAACTGTTTTTAACAAAATGCCCTGGTTAGATCACGTCTGAGAAAGAGCCCGAGGGGAGAGCGAATCTGGGGAGGAGCAAGCTCGGAGCTGGGTTTGGCGACGCACCTTGAAAACCTCGAGGTTGAGACCACCCATCTTGACTAGATCGGCTGCGATGATGTAGGTTCTGGTAGTAGTGGTAGAAGGTGGTGGACGGGGCGGCGCGAGCAGCTACAGAGCGTGGTGGTGTTGGTGGTGTTGACTCGACGGGACGGATGAAGTGGATGCGGACTTTCAATGTTCGGGTGATTGACGGAGCTCCGTCCAGTGCTCTCGAGTTCCAAATTTACAGTGGGCCGACGCCCGTAGAACGCTCCCCACCCCTGTCCCGGCCGCTCTTGGCTCCCCGCAGCAACCGATCCCGGCTGCCCGGTGACGAAATGCTGCCCCTGATTCTTGGCATATGTTTGTTTACTTTCACAACCCTGTCGATGGACATTTCATTGCGGAAGCTTAGCTTGATGTTCCATGAAGAGTTCATAGATATCATTAAGTCCAGCAGTATGGTATAAATAGCTTTTGAAATCAAAGGACCGCCGTGGATAAATCATTCCGCCATCCCACTCTGCCTGTCCTATTTAGGACAGCTTTTGGTAACCCTCCATATCCCGAGACCCCTCCTCCCAATTACTCTAGCCAGGGTATTCCAAACGCCGTCATCCCCAAAGTCCATATCATCCAGGTTCAAATGCTGCCGGCATTGCCATACCTCCCTAAATCGTATTCCATCCAGGCCCTTGTTTGACAGGTAAGGGTCCAGCCAAGCAGCCGATAGAGGCACCACCAGATATGTCCCGTTCTTCTCTTTCAGGTATTCGTTGTTCCTCCTATCCGCCGGGGTATCACACGTGGCAATCTTCTCCAACTCTTCAAGCATCGTCTCTCCTTTCATTCCCATGAGATCTCGCGTGGTGAGGACCTCATTCTTCCCGTTCAAAAGCCATGTCGGTGGCATATACGTTTTCCACCAGATCGCCTGGGTCGCATCAGGCTGCTTGCTCAGGAATACTTGCGCTGGCACGATACCACCCTGGTGGTATGTTCCAAAAAGTGTGCCCAAGACGAGGTTGAACACAATCCAGGACCCCAGCCAAATGCGCAAGGCCGACTTTTGTTTCGGGAGTCGAATGGAAGATAAAAAGAGCGGGACGGTCGGGAGGAGAAATCTTGCTTCCTGATGCTTTGATAGGGAGAGAACGACAAGGCCCGAAATGGCCGAGTACAGTCGTATGGAGCATATCGGTCGGGTGAAGAGAAGCACGGCGGCCGGTCCGATCAGCTGAGGAAGGTTGGCGAGCAAGTGCTGGTACCACGGATGCAATCCATGTTGAGCCAAGTTTACCGGGTCAATATTGTAGAGAAAATTGTTGAGCGGCGTCAACACAGGGTTTCTTATAAGGTCTGACCAGGTTATCGAGTGTGAGGTGTAGAAGGCCGTGTCGAGGGCGATGGCAAATAGTGTCGTCGAGAAACCTGCAAAGACTATTGTCATAAAGGACAACGGACTGTCGGCTGTCAGCATGCGTCCAAGGAATTTGTTATCAGCTAAACTCACTTTTTCCAGTAGTACTTCAGTAGTTGTAAGCCAGGAATCAACACAAACGCGGGGAATGTGATGCGATTGAACACTCCAAAGACTGCGACGAAGCCCAAAACCGCTGAAGCAAGGAACGAGCTGCGATGCTGTACCGGACTCTGTCAGCAACAATAACGCCCAGGCGTATCGAAATCATCTGCCTGGTTAACTCACCGGATTCTCAACGATGCGCTGAATCAGCACCAAGCACCATGCTACGACCAATGTTTCCACCGAGTTCGAAAAGGTATGTGTCTGGAACGTCCAGGTAACGTAGGAGGAGGCGACAATGAGGACAGCAACGCGCCTGTGTCGCGGCGATGGTATGAGTTCGTGGATAGCCCAGTCCTCCAGGACAAAGCTTATGGCGAACATGAGGACGCGCAAAGTCCAGAAGACTGCGATGGGCGGAATCTCGCCATCATTTCCATTTCCTATCCATAACCAGCGAAGAAGAAGCATCGGCAGCCCGTATACGGGCCATAGCGGAAAGACGCTGCGTATCGGGTGCTCGTTCGTGAATTCCCATGTGTGCCGGACGGGATAGTGGAAGATCTGTCCTGAAGTGCGACGACTGTCAGCATTGCGCTATGCGATCTGCGGGGTCCAAATATACCTTAAACATACCGGCTATAACCTCTGGGCCCTGAAAGTTCTCATCCGGGTGAAGATAGCTTGGTGATAAGGCGAACCATAGCCTTACCAACACCAAGAAAAGGTATGTTCTCCGCCACATGTCAAGTTCGTGTTCCTGCAAGCGCAGTCATTCGCGATCGATGTGAGCATCCGTTGTTGAAGCGCATGCAGCCGTATGGGGCACAAGTCGAGGGAAGCTGAGAGGGCATCACCAGAGGGAAAGGTTAAGGAGGGAAGTCGCCGTGGTTGAAATAAGGGCATGATGGCGTGTCGCGGAAAGGGTGCGCTCAAGTAATAGCCCGAAAGCAACGAGGAGGACCTTTGGGTGGTAATCGGAAGAGAAGGGATGGGCCTCCCCTGTAGCCTCCGTGAGAAGGGAATGTCCATGGAACGGGAGTGGACGGTGGCATCGTGCCAGAGCTCAGGTAGGAGCGAACCCTGTCCGCGAACAGCTCTGGACAGGGGGGTGATGGTCAGCACCAGGCACGCTAAAAATCCAGCCGTCCGTTTGATTCATGCAAACCGGCCTTTCCCGCAAATGCCCTGTATCATGATCGCTGTAGCCAATCCAGCTTCACTGGCGCCATCCGCAATGGTACAGTGGGCAGAGCATCACGTCTTCTTCATCAGGCGTCCGGATGTTGCCCAGATAAGAAGGAAGCGACGATGTCTCACAAGGCCCTCTGAGAAGCATTCACGAGTACCGGGGCAAGCAAGATTCAACTTTTCCATGGAAAGCAGGGTCATAGGGTGGAGGTAATGATGAGCGACTTTTACGGCACGCCCCTGCAGGTACTATTGCTCGAATCTTGACAAGCTCCGGACTTGTTGGCTGCGATCGGAAAGGAAGGCTTCTGGAATTCTTGAATGTCAAATTAGGTGGGGTGAAGACATCTCCAGATTCCCCACGCAGTTGCCCGTCCGCATTCGGGCCACTCGGCAGGCTGGTTGGCGCGAGTCTAATTTCCTCCCGCACAGGTGCACGGCAGCGACTTGCCGATCTGCCCGAGCCGGACAACGACGAGGTCCCGTCCATACAAGTAACTCCAAGCGCCGAAGGACATAGTTTTGAGAACAGAAATTGTATGTTCATGGTCCCACTATGCCTACACCATACTGCGATACGTGCAGATGGTAAGCCAAATGATGTTAGTCTGTCACTCTGCCACTAGCAAAGATGAAAGGCCCAACATCCTTCAAGGATATCTTGGAGCCTCCACGCGGAACGGTCTTGAGGATCCATACCTCTAGGCTTTGAGGTTGACCCTCAGGCTTTCTTTCCAGGCTGTCAAGTTGACGTGCTCAGAAGGACAATGTGTTTCATCCCGGGTTATCTTTGCTTGTTTGTTGGAGATACCGCAGCTTTTGACACTGAATGTGTATTCAGGCACTTGATAACCTATGGTGAGGTACTGCCTAATGGTGGTGAATTGATACGTACAGAAACCAGAGCGAACTGATGATAAATTATCCATGCATAGTAGTGCGTCGAGAAGCCTTCTACGCACTTGAGATGCCGAGATCTGACTCTCATGTCCGTATATCACATACATCACACCGCCGGAGGAAGGACTTCAACATAGGAAATTCCCCAAAGTTGTGGTACGGAAAACGTGTGCAGTTTATAGTCTTGCAGATCTCCTGTCTGTATTGCAAGCAAAGACACATGTCGGTTTCCGTGTCCTCAGCTCACGCCTTATCTCTTAATGAATACGGTGTCCGGGCCACGACGTCTCTTCCCGGGTAGTAATAGTACCGATTTCTGATGGACAAATGTTCGTCTCCATGGTGGAAGCTGCCCCTGGGTGGTGCCATACAACGGCCAGGTCGCCTCCAGTCGTTCTTACCTGAAGCTCGGGCGTTGGAGCAATCCAGGTCCCTCTACTTGTAGGCACCGACGGCCCGACCCCACGAAATTTAATCCCAGGAAGGCTGACCAGTTGGGCCAGGATTGCTATGTGGTCTATGCACGCGATTTCCGTACGCGCAATTGGACCCTTTGCGTGCAGCGGGCTCCACAAGGTTGAAGGCAGAGGCGACTTCGTTTGGAGGACTGCGCCCGCCAACGGGCACTCACGCGGACCTCAACCTCCATCACTACCTAGCCCAAGCAAACTACAGGCACCATTCACGGGGAAACCATAAGAGCCACTGCAGCCGGTGAATCACACCGTGTACCTTCCCACTTCTCTCATTGTTTCCAAACCTTCTGCAACGCAAGAGCAGGTCACTTCCTGCTTTGAATTTGAATTTGCGCCAACAGGTATATAACAGCACCATCTCCCACTTCTTCCCCCCACAATTGAGCCATCTCCTCTTTGCATCATTCACCCAACAGCATCAATCGCATTTAAAGCCAACTCAACCCATCGGCATTCATCGACTTATCTATTAACGTCGAGACTACGAATACAGACACCAATATGGCGGAGAACGACGAACGCGCCCTCCAGAGGGTATCTCTCCAGAGCAACGATGGCCAGGTCATCACCGTCGGTGAGTCGAGTTACCCCGCTACGATGGCTTGCCTCCTTTTGTTCATCTGCGATGACAGCCGACTAACCGACGCCAATTACAGATCGCGTTGTTGCCGAGCGATCTCTCCTCATCAAGAACTTGATTGAGGATTTGGGCGACGAGGCCGTCATGAATGAGGCTATTCCCCTACCAAACGTGAACGAGCCTGTCCTGCGCAAGGTTGTCGAGTGGTGCGAGCACCACCGCAAGGACCCGCCCCAGACCACTGAGGACGAGAATGACAGCCGCAAGAAGAGTACGGAAATCGACGAGTGGGACCAAAAGTTCATGCAGGTCGACCAGGAGATGCTCTTCGAGATCATTCTCGTAGGTTCCCCCCTCGTTCCACCCGCCGATGCTAGTTGATATGCAACGCAAAACTCGGGTTCTGCAAGGTTAGATCATGCTGACATATTCCTCATTCAGGCTGCCAACTACATGGACATCAAGCCCCTCCTTGATGTCGGCTGCAAGACCGTAGCCAACATGATCAAGGGCAAGTCCCCGGAGGAGATCAGGAAGACGTTCAACATCACCAACGACTTCACTCCCGAGGAGGAGGAGCAGATCCGTCGCGAGAACGAGTGGGCCGAGGATCGGTAAAGGCAAAGGTCGCCCTTGTGCTTGGTCTACCGGGACATGCACACGTCAGCCGAGTCTAACAGATATGCGGCGGTCTGTTATGCTGGAGATGGATACCAAAGACACCCGTATTATGGACAACCTTTCGGCGCGGACGTGATGCCGTTTGCTTATTCTTTGGAGGGTTTACAAATGGAACTCTTCCTCCCAGTGCGTTCGGTCGTACTTTTGCGTTATCAGGCGTTTAGAGGCGTTGCTTCTAGCTATTTTTCTTGGGCTGAATTGAGGGTTTTCTTGTTATGATACGGCTCGTGAACTAGGTACATATGCGGTCGAAATCGTCCTCGTCGTCTAGACATACCACATCGCCGTGATTCCGTGTTGTTGCCATGATGTTTCCAAACACCCCTAGCGTGTCAAACTCATATTGCCCCTTCGTAACCACTTATCACGTCCTTATATGATGAGTAGCCCATAGTTACAGGGAACCCTTTGTTTTGTGCAGCTGTTCATGATCAGATATGCTTGAAGGTGCGCCTGACTGCCGCCGTGACCAGGAAGAAACGGGACTCAGAGTAAGGGGAATGAACACAACCATGCATCCATCCGACGCTCACTCAACCTAGTCTCCATTACTGGAGTCGCGTTTCTCATTGCCATGGAAGTTGGCATACTCGCACATGATCAGGCGCAAAGCTAGCTTAAGTTGCGTTACAATTAGAAAGAAGACGAGAACTTTACATCTACAGTGAAGTCCGGGAACAGTTCACAAATGGTTCAACCGAGCGCTCATCCAAGAGGTATATCAGGACTCATATGGCTCGGTTCAAAAGTCGACGCTATATAGACAAGCAAGATGAACGCTGTCCGCGTCTCTGCCATCATCGACTCCCCTCAGTGTCACACAGATCTTGAGATGGTGCACACACGTACACGGCACATGGGCCGACTTTGTATCACAGTTCCATGAGCATGGGTAAAAGTATGGGAATCAAACTCTCGTGCATCGACACCTCGCTTTCTCTCATTCCAGATCCTAATTTGCCCCGTAACCGTCCCTCTAAATGTTGCCATAAAGCAATAGTACTCCGAAAGTTTACGTTTCCCAAAAAACAAGGATCGAGTTCCAGGATATTTCCCCCCGCCGAAAGAACACAGCTGAAAACCGACCGCCGCCGAGCCAGAACTTGGTTGTGATCACATCATCTTCCGGTTTTTGTTTTGCTTCCTGGTTGCTCGCTTGCCCTCTTCTCATTGTTTGTGCTTGCTGATGATTCGGTAACTCCGTGCCTAACAAAACAACTCCGTGGCGGGAGGTCGGGAGGATTTCGTTATCGGCGTTGGTTTCGAAAGGACAAAGTCGCCGAGAAAAGAGGGCTGCCGTCATAGGGTCGCAGTCATATACACCACGCTCCAGTTTTCGAAGAATGGAGGCAGTGGTTCAGAGCAACCAGGAAAAGAAGACCATCGTTGGGGGTGGAATATGGAAAAGTCGAGAAAGCATTTAGAGGCCGAGACGGGTCTTGCGCCAGTGGCGACGCTTGGCGTTGTAGCTGTTTGGCGTCATGTTAGCATCCAGTGTCATGAGAAGCAATCGCCATGCATTCTTGTTTTCCGGAGAGCTTGAGGGAGGGCATGTTGCGCCAGGAACGGCAAAGGCAGCTGGCTTGTTCCCCAGCTGCGCCCATCTCCATCCCCGTCACTGCCCATCTCTCTCCCTCTCCTCTCCGGCTGAACTCGACTGCAGTGGGTGTTTTTATGGTGATATGTACCGGATGGTGTTGCCAGTGCGGAGGCGAATCCACTGGGGGATAGGCCTGTTCTGCTTCTGGGCCTTAGCAAGCTTCTGCTTGACACGGAAGGTCTTGTGGCTCTGTTTTCGTGATGCACCTCGTCAGCATAACTTGTCTTTGTCGTCGTTTTGGGCGAGTGAAGTCATAGACCCCTCCCCCATGCCTCAATCGATCGCTCCGAAACTGTCATTTTGGAAGTTCCGTGTCGCTGCCATTTCTGGCATCGCAGGACAGCCAAAAATTCAACAGCAGAGCAATTCGGAGCGATGTCTACTCTCAATACGACGGGGCGTTACGTACCGGCATTTTGACGGTGTTGTCGAGTTACCGGTCGATTTGGCTGGTGTCGATGAGGTGGGTTAGAATATTTGGTGTGGGCTTTCAAAAACCAAGCAGAACACTAGGGCCCGAAAGTGCGCATGTGGCTGAGTCACGTGTGTTCTTGTGGCTCGCACTTTTGTGGCACAGGCTCCTTCACGTCGAGCTGAGGTTCCGCTCTTTGACAGGAAGGTCCATCTGGGCCCAGAAGTGAGCGCACGGGCCATAGAAAGCGGCTATCGGAGGTTTCCACTGCACAGCGCCGTCTCTGCCAATCGATTGCCGGGATGTTTGCAGTTGGGCTGGGCGCTGGGGACGGCTTTGCCTCCCGGACCCCTGAGTGCCGGCACGATCAAGGAGCTCTTTGGCGGCATTGGAGCGGCGACCTCTGTCAATCATGACAACGAGAGGAGAGCATCTTCAAGCAACCCAAACCAAAACACATTTGTCGCAACACCACGGCGCAACAAAATCTTTTTATCCTATCTTCAACCGTGCACGCGGGAGCATCCGAAACTTACCAGCTGGGCTGACCGCGACTCGCACTGTCATCTCGATAATACGCTACTCCCCGTCATCATTTCCATCGACTAGTACGGCCCGATCCGTCACGTCAGAGCCCGATCCTCATCAAGGAGTCGCCCTGCCCGGCCAAATCATCTCCTTGTTCGCCTTGTTATCATCTACCTCGATCAACGAATTCCCACGAACTTCACGCGCATAGACTCTTCCCGAGCACCAGCCAACACGCAAAGATGGGTCAGAGCATGTCATGGCTGTCTAGCCTCTCCAACCTCTTCTGGACAAAGAAGGAAATCCGCATTTTAATTTTGGGTCTCGATAACGCCGGAAAGACGACACTACTATACAGGCTCAAGGTAGGCTCACCTCCGAAATAGGACTACGCATGGAAGCGCATCATGGTTCAGAGGGCTGACAGTATTTCCAGATTGGCGAAGTAGTAACGACGATACCAACAATCGGTTTCAACGTCGAATCAGTCACATATAAGAACCTCAACTTCAACGTGTGGGATCTCGGTGGTCAGACGAGCATCCGCCCTTACTGGAGGTGCTATTATGCGAACACGGCGGCGGTAATATTCGTTGTTGACTCGACCGATATGGAGCGATTGCAGACCGCGTCGGACGAGTTGGCCGCCATGCTGAACGAGGAAGAGCTGAAGGACGCTGCACTTTTGGTGTTCGCCAACAAGCAGGATCAACCGGGTGCAAAGGGGGCGGCAGACATCTCACAGGCTCTCCGCCTAGGCGAACTAAGGGACAGGAACTGGAGCATCATGGCCTGCAGTGCAGTGGATGGGACGGGCATCAACGAGGGCATGGATTGGTTGGTGGTATGTTTAACCTCCTCTTTTGCTGCTCCAGGCCCTTTATTGTGTCTACGTGCTAACCGAGTAAGCAGCAAACCGTAAAAGAGGAGTAGCGGCCATAGCAGTGGAATGCGCAAACATCACCACCGGCTTTTGAGATGATGCGGGGATGACGAGGAGAATCTGTACAACAACAGTGACAACAACATCAACATTCGGGAATAGGTCATATCAATGGAGTTACATACACCAACACATAACTTGGGTATATCGGATACGAATGGCGGCGGCGGGCCGGGTTTCTCGGCGTTCTTAGGGGTTATGTCCCGTGGTGGTTGGTACCAGCGGATGCCTTGATGACAACAAAACGACATAGTGATTCAGGGATTCTGCCTACATAACAGCTTACGAGCTTTTTATAGCCTTCTTTTAATTAATGGGAGCGGCTCCGGCGACCAGTCGACGCCGGAGCCGTCGGAAATTAAGACTTCAAGTTTATACGAAAGACGAATACCGGGCTCTCCTTATGTACGCTTTCACAAAAACCTCACTCTCGCGATTCATTCTCGAGACCGACACCACAAACATTCTCTGGCGCGGTGAGACTGAACCATGTTGTCAGTCGGGCCGGGTATTGGAGGCTCGAAACCCGAGTGAACTCACCAAAATGCCTCGGGCAAAGGTTCAAACCGAGTCTCAAGCGAGGCAACAATACACAATCTGTGAGGTAATGTTCGAGTATCCCGCCCACAGTCTGAGTTTCTCCGATCGCGGATTCCGAGCTTCTATAGCCGCAAAGTGTATCATTCATACCACTTCGTGACTCCGAGCAAACCTTTGACCCGGTGAACAGAAGCAACACCTTTTGCTACTAGAGGACTGTAGGTAGACTGACTGTTCTTTAGGTTCCCTTCCAACCTCAAACCAGTGTTGACCGCTACCCTGGCATCCGGCAGACACTTCAACACTCGTGACTGAAATGGGATGAGACTATGCCCAAGACTTGTGGAAGCCGTTCAAAGGTGACTGATGAGCCTATTGAAGCTTCGTTTGGCCTACTTTTTCTTCTAGGATATTTCGTCTTCTCCCTCCTCACTTGGCGAGTAGCTGACATGAACAGGAATACCTAGGTACATCGGAGGTTGCTTCCTCCTGGGTACTGTTACCGTTACGAAGTTGCGACCCACCTGATCGCCACGTAGGTTCTCTGGTGGAGTGCATTGTCTAACCGGCGACTTCATCCAACTATTCCATTGTTTTCCTACCGAGCTACTCACTGGTACCTATTTCATCGTGACAACACACGGCTGAGCCAAGTAACAATATCTGTCCTGTTGCGAGCTCTACTGCGACAGGTACCGTATGCACAATTCCCTCAAAGAAGACAGACACTGTACTCTCAGCATCTTTGTGCATTTCCAATATTCTGGATTCGGGGCAAAGGTACCAAACGCAGTAAAAGTATAAAAACACTAGTGTACCGTCTTCGCTGCAACAATAAGCCCATCACGTATCCTGTTAGATCTGCCAGCCCCCGGGAAAACAGCCGTATTCTCCGGGCCAAAAACGTAGCCAATCCAGGCAAACCAAGCCAGATGTGGAATCTCGTCCGCGAACAACCACCATTTCTCGGACCCTTTTTAACTTGTGCCCCTAATCGCCGGCATTAGCTGAGCAAATTTAATCAGGCCGTCCGAAACTCCAACAGTTCGAAAGGTGGGAAGCCGCGCTTCAGCAACGTGCCCGTGCTGGATGGACACTCAAGATCTCCATCCCGCACAATGTTTCATTGACATCGCGGGGCACCTAGCTTATCAGTTTGAAAATCCGACTTCAAGGTGAGTTCTCACATGTGGCATCCCCCCGCTTGACCAGACTGACTACCTATGGCACCGTAATCGTACACGTGTGGTTTCCGCATTCTCTTACCAGGCAAGCATAAGCGACAAAGCTCCAGCAAAACAGTTCATTGGGCTACATACCTTACTTATGCTTCGGCATCTTTCCGGGTAGCTCGTGACTGGTACCTGTTATCAATAGTGTAATACCGTACGAATAAGCAATTTGCACCAAGGGCCAATGCCGGGTTGGTATCAGCTTCCCAGACAGGCTTAGTATAAGGCCTTTGAAGCCCCCTTGATCGCATGAGTTCATAAGAACAGCAATAGCCAGACCTTTCACGGATTTCACCCTTCACCTCAACCTGGTGTTCTGTTACCTTTACTCTTGCAAGTCAATACCAAAATTCAGCAGACAACCTCCCAATCATGAGCACTCTGGCGAAACGAAAGGCGGAGTCGCCTTTGCCTGAGCCTAAGTCGACACCCTTTTCTCCCCGATCCCCTGGCTCTGGGGGGAAATCGCCTACACCTGGCCCTGCATCTCCGGCAAAGTTACCCTCGGCCGACGCTTCTGGTGCTTTCTCTGGCGCACATTGGCTTCAGCAAGGGCTTCCCCAAGGCGACTCGGACGAAACGGATTCAACCCTCGGAAGTGATATTGATAGCTCGACTGCCTCAATCTCATCGAGTATTCTCAACTATCGCACCATCAACGGTCGTACCTACCACAGTGAGACGGTGACAGATGGAGAATACTGGGCCCCCAATGATCAAAAGATGCTTGGAGCCCTGGAGATCTATTATCACTCTCAGTTCCTTATGATGGGCGAGCAGCTCCATCAAGCCCCTCTGAAGAGCGATATTCAGCATGCCATTGATATCGGTACTGGCGAAGGATTCTGGGCAATCGACTTTGCCGATAAATATCCCAACTGCGATGTTATCGGTACGGATATCTCGCCTATCCAGCCCTCTTGGTGCCCGCCAAACTTACAGTTTGTAATCGATGATGCGACTAAGGAATGGACGTTCAAAGACAACCACTTTGACTACGTTCATATGTCGTTCCTCAACGGCGCTATTGAGAATTGGGGAAACTTGTACAAGCAAGCATATCGGGTCTGCAAGCCTGGCGGCTGGGTTGAACACGTTGACACTTCACCCATCATCGAGTGTGATGACGGAACCGTTCCTCCCGACTCTGCGATGGTCGAATATGGAAGAGTTATGGCCGAGGCTGGAAGAAGAATTGGCCGGAGTTTGACCATTGTTCATGATGGAACTCAGGAGCCCGGTTTGAAGGAAGCAGGATTTGTGAACCTCCAGACGAAGACGTGGAAGGTATGTTCAGTCATGACCCAGAGTTAGGGATAAAGCTAACCAGCGACTTTAGCAACCCATGTCTGCCTGGCCAGTAGACCCAAAGCTGAAAGAAGTAGGCCTGTACAACTACGTTGCTGTCACATCGGATATTGAAGGCGTTATCCAATTTCTCCTTCACAACGTCATGGGCTGGTCGACGGAGGAAATCTCGATTTTTGCGGCTCATTTGTGTCGAGAGATGAAGGAGCAGAAGTTCCATGGTTACTGGGTCTGGAAGTGTGTGTATGGACAAAAGCCGGAGGACGCGGAATGAACAGGACAATTGCGAGAGGGAAGGAAACCCAACTCACGGTGCTGACGGTTGTAAATACCTCCTTGGGATCTCATGGTTCGAGTCGTCCCCGAATATTCGGAGTCAAGAGACGGCCAGCGGTTGATGTGAAATTCAAGTAAAACTTTCAGTGTCTTCAGAAAAGTACACTTCTCCCTCCTCTATATATATCAGCACCTCGTTCCATTGTCGTTCCTGAAAAGCCAAGATCTGGATGGAACAGTACGACGCAGGAACAGTCACCATCCAAGAGGCACACGGAGGCTGTGCAAAAGTGAGTGCCGAATCGGATACCGGTCGATCCCGTTGTGTAAGCATCCAGGAACCTTGATCTTGACAAAAGTGAAAACGTGTGGACAACCAGAATCTGGGGAAAGCCACCAACGGAGATTTGGATGAACAAGGGATTGTTTGAGGGTCTTACTGATTGTTTGAGGGTCCCGACACTCTGGCTCAACGGCGTGGAAGGCACCGCATCTTTGGGACTGTGTTCGTATGACCTTTTCCAAAAAGCTGAGATAATGGTATAAGAACCAAGGGGCGTTCAAGAAGAGGAAGGTTATGAAGACACTGTTAAGTATGTGTGAACAAAACGAAGGGACATGTCCCAGGTGAATTTCGAAGTGAAGAAATGTAGACGTGCAAACAGCAATCGCTTCCGCTATCTTCCCTGTGATGACTACTACTATCCCCAACACAATTCGCCGCTGAAAGACATATGCCTCAGTAGGATCCGGAAGCCGGAAGCCCACGATCGCGTAATCTTCCGCCAAGTCAAGTGTCAGCCCTTTTTGATACCGTCCATTTGAGCCAACTTTCTTGACTCCGGTCAGTACCTACATAGGTGCTCCCCAGAGCTCTCCGATTTTTCCAAAACGCAGCCTTGAGAAGTGGATATCTATGACGGGCAAGCGACGTGATGGAGGCAACTAGTTCAAAAGACCCCAGCAGGAACAACAACACGATGGAACATCAATTCAAAAAAGCCGCCAGAAGCCTCCCATGAGATGAGTTGTATGCGGCTCTGCTGAGGTTGGACTGCTTCTAGCGACTTGTTTACTATGCAGTAGCGCAAGGCATCCTTTGTCGACACCAAGAGGAAGGAATCAACCTTTCCCGTTTGATGCCCGATTTTCCTTTCTGGTAATTCCGGTCGTGGTCGGCGGACTGCTGAGCACCGGGACATCATGCATGAAGGCCTTTGGGAAGCACGGAGAGATGAGGTGGCCCCCTACAACCCGCTCCGCGTCACGTCTTACGACAGCGATGACGGGGGGCCTGCGCAACCACCAAGAAAAGAAACCATCGTCCATCGTGATAACTCCGATGCGGTGTTCCTACAGGTACATATCGTACCCATTTCAGGCGGCGGCCTGGTCTGCAACCACCCCGGGCACATACGCAGCCGACCTCCAAAAAAAGAAGCTAGCGATAACTAAAAACAGGCTCTTTGAGTTATGCACTCGGGTAACATAACGTAAGCTTGGGTCCTAACCGCTCCTGGGTGAGTGATTTCTTCAGGTCACCGACGCAGTCATTCAGTTTCAATACAGTAGAGAAAAGAAACCGGGATTGAAGCCTCGAAATTAGCCTCCAGTTGATTTAATGGAAAATGACGATGACAGGGAGATGTCGTATCGCCGGGAGATGGGTGGCCGTTGCGGCGTGGACGGATGAAGACGGGATGGATGGAGTTGGAGTTCCATCCGGCGAGGAACGGGGAACTGTGGAGAATTTGGGGATGTGTGGATTGTCCCCCAGTCTCCCAGTGTGGGGAGCCCCTACCCCTGTCTCCAGCAATGTCTCTCGCCAAGCCCTGCTGAAGTTCGCTTCCCGTCCCCGGATGTCTCTGTGCAACACAACCACCCCGCCAGACTGGTTTTCGACACCGACGGCCATCTGCTTCACCCATCGCATCCAGCCAACTATCCTTCATCTTTCCGTGGGACAGTCTCTATTCCTGGCGGTCAACACTGATGCTGCCATAGTCGGCAGTCTTGGTGAAACCCACCGACAAAGCAAACACAGAAAGTGGAATGTATGCCCGAGGAGACCAACTGTCCAACCTCCGGCTTACAGGTGTTATTATCCCCAGGGCATTCGTCCAAGTCCTACATTAGCCCCGAGCTGGTTTATCACCACTCACGGCAGCTCAGTCCTCAGCTGCGACAGGACAGGACAGGACTTACGACGCCGTACACGACATACGGAGATTGAAAACGAGGGATGGAGCAACCGATAATCATTCGGGCAGGCCGACTTGGCAATGCCCACGTCGATTGTTGATCTTTTACCGTTATCCTATCGTCAACAGCCTATCTCCGGGAGCCCAACTTGACTCATCAAGTCACGACTGCATTGAAACTGCCATGGTCCACCTCTCCCGTTGCTGGTCGGTGTCCCTGTGAGCAAAGACCTGCATGGAGAAGGATCGCAATGGATGCCTGAAAAGGTGGCACGCTCTTCTTAAGGCGACCAATGAAATCCGCGGATGGCGTCCCTTTTGATCAATGCAGCGACATGCTATTGGCCGTTAATTTTCGACAGGGGCTAGTTTAATGGATTGTCTGGAAGCTTTGCGAGAATGAGCGCTGCAACACTGGAGAATCCCCACTGCAAGGACCTCTCTCGGCGAGGATCTTTTTCTGCCGTTACGTTGCTCGGCCGAGAGTCCGACTTACACGCAAATGTGCTCCCCACAGGCAAAGGATCAAACAGCCCCGGTGGAACAAACATGTGCCAAGGGTTCTTGGCCTGTTTGTTGTGTCAGAACACTGCAGCAATCCCGGTACCTTGAAGGGAAAGGTCAGAAAGGTTTACCAGGTAGGACCGAGTTCGTACCAAAGAAGATGATCGGCCCCGCGGTGTCTTGAAAATATATAAGTCGGCCGGCCCGGCTCCGGACTGCGAACTCAGACCTCCTCTACTTACCTACTTACTCATCCGTCATCAAGATCAAGCAAATCATCAGCTTCGAGCAAAGGGGAAATCACCTTCTCTTTGTTCCATCGATACAACATCAAGCACCAGGCGTGCAACCACTATCTACCCTGGAGGGCACTCTCTAAAACCAACGACACTACTCGAACTCTGAGAAAGCTACACCTCTAGGAGCTCTTCTCATACTCCTTGACACCAAAAGTCAAACACAAAATACCATTATTCAACCTCACCCCAGGCTCTCATCAACAACATCCGGTCATGAAGCGCTCTTCTTCTCGTGCCTCTGCCCCTTCGGCACTCAACATTAGCACCACCGGACCCGTCACAAGCCCTCTTACCTCACCTAAGTCCCCTGATAGCGTAAGCCGTGCTGATTTCCAAGTCTCTCGTCTCTCCGGTACTAACAAAACCCAACAGTACCACGAGATGAGGTTCTCTTATGACTCCGAGCCGATAATGGCTCCCCGCAACAGCCGAAAGGACTCGGGGAACACCACAAACTCGGCAGACTCATCATCAAGGCCGCTAGGAAGATCCAAGTCACACAACAAGCACGTCAACGCACACAGCTACTGCGGACGACACTCGACCGAGTACCTGTTTGGAGGCCACTCCATCAGGGACCTCCTGAGCAGCCTTAAGCACCGAAGGGACTCGCGGGAGTGATTCCGTCCTCATCATTCATGATTCTAGAAATGGAAAGAAGTATGAATACTCACTCACACTTCGGCTACGGTTCTCATCCTTCTGCACTGGCTGGAACAGGTTGATTGGGGGAACTTGATGCATACCAGCTCGTCTCGAACAAGGGAGATTGGAGGCTTTGGGAGGAAGAACTAAGGATATACCCATCTCATCTACGCTCAACGATGACATGACAACACTTTTTTGTTGAGTTGCATGTAACAACACCATTTGGATTTTCCTTTCTTCTGATTTGCGGGACGATACCAAGGAGTTAAGGGCTTAGGAAGAACAGGTCTGGAGTTTGTGTGGTTTTGGCTATGGTTAATACCGGCTATGCTCGGGAAGTTAGGAAGGACAATATCAGGATGTTGGACTCTTGGAGCATTAGGTACTGGGGACTGAAAATAAGAACAAGTATCAACAACTTTCTTTTCATGGTCGGTTAACACGGCAAGATGCCGCGAATGCCCAGTCCTGGGCGGCGACAATCGACGTCCGTTCTCTGGTGAGAATGATGGATGCCGAGACTTGAGCGGCGAAGAAGTTGATGCTCTGTGTGATTGTCAAGTACCCTTGTTTCATCTATCTCATCATTGCGTGTATCATTTTGCTTAATTATCATTCTAGAAAATGCCATGAAATTGAACAATGCGTCTTTTCATCACATGTAAAGACTCATAACCACCGGTCTAATCGACGGTTCAACAGACGGGGGTGGGTGATCGGCGTTCCAGACACCGGGCCGCCGAAGGATGGTGGGCCCCGCGGAGTTAAAGCGCCCCACAAGGAAGGAACCAGGGGCATTCAACCCCTGTCCCGACGCGCGAATCCACCTGCCGCGGCCTCGGTCGGTCGGGTTTCTTTTGGGTGTCGAAAATTGTTGTCGTCCCCGCCGTCGGTAGCGGTTCCGTCTTGTTGGGGAATTTCCTCTCCACTCTGTCCGTCCATCACGTTCAGAAGAACATCGGATCATATTCGACTTCTTCCCACATCCGCCAAGTCGAGTCCATTTATACGGACATCACCACGTCATTTATTGACACGACACAACAACGAGAAACGACAAACGACAGCAAACAATGGCTGGCTCCGCTCTCCGCAAGGGCTACCTAGTCCTCTACAATGCCGCCTCGGCCGTCGCCTGGGCGATGATTCTCGTCCGCGTCGCGTCCGTCTACTCCGCCAACGGAGCGGGCGCTGTGCCGCTGGTCGTCGACGACTTTGCTCGCGTTACGCAGACTTTTGCTGTCATGGAGATTTTCCATGCTCTTACCGGTATGTCATACACCTCCCCTTCCATTTCCCTAACCTCCACCCTCTATCCGTACGAAACGATAGCTAATATCCTTCTTTCGCTGTACGTAAAGGCATCGTCCCCGCCCCCCTCTTCACCACCCTCATGCAAGTCGCCTCCCGCCTGATGCTCGTCTGGGGCATCTCCTACCCCTTCCCGCAGCTCAACACGTCGACCTGGTACAGCTCCATGCTCACGGCCTGGTCCACCACCGAGGTGATCCGCTACACCTACTTCGCGCTCAAGCAGTTCGACTTCATCCCCTACTTTTTGCACTGGTTGAGGTATAGCGCCTTCCTGGTTCTGTACCCCATGGGCATCAGCTCCGAGGTGGCCATGATCATCAAGGCGCTCGTGGGACCGGCCGATAAGCTCGCGACTTGGTACCCGTATGCGCTGGTGGCGGTGCTGCTGTCGTACATCCCCGGCTCGGTGATCCTGTATAGCCATATGTTGAGCCAGAGGAGGAAGCAGGTTGGTGGTGCTAAGGGCGCCGCTAAGAAGGCGAAGAAGAGCCAGTAAGGGTTATATCCTCTGAATTGTGATGGGTGGTTGGAAGGAGAGAATGGCCTCGGCTATGGATGGGTTGGCGTGCGGCTTATGCTTACAGCCTGCCCGCCCTTGCTGTTGGAGTGCTATGGTTACGCTGTATGATCTTTACGAATCAGGGCACTTCGGCTGCGGATTGAGCGGTCGAGGTTTACTGGGGGAACATACGTACTACTTGCAAAGAGCTCTGGAGATGTATAGATTATGATAGACGTATTATGATGGGATAAACAAAAAGACTTAGGGTATTAGATAGAAGGTTACGGTTCTCTTGACCCGCTCTTACGCACGAATGACACCACCGTTGCTGCTTTCGTACCAATCGTTCTGCAACCACTTGACAATCATGTCTCTAGCATCATGGGCCATCTTCGTGTGGCCAGGGTTGTCCTTTAAGTCGAACATGGCTACGAAAAGAGTGTCAGTACTCGCTTCACGTATGAAGACTTGCTCCAACAGATTGGGAGGGGTGCACTTACAGATATGCGCCGTCACCTCGTCCATAGCCTTATTGTTGATGGCCTCCCTCCAGTCCCCAGCGGGATCCTTCTTAGGCAAGACGCAAAACGTCCGTTCATTGCCCATCACGGTCCCAACCATGCTCACTTCCTTTGACCCTGCGGCCCGTCCCAGCCGGGTATAGAAGTTCCCGAATCCAACACCAAGGTCTTTGTGGAGCCGCACCATGTACGCCACACGACGTCGCAGCTCCTCCCTTCTATAAAGCACACCCACAAACTCGAGATGTGACGTCGCCCAGCTCACGCTCTGCGTAATCTGATCTCGATTGTAATACGCCGCCGCTCCACCAGCCGCCGCAGCAGCCGCAGCGCCCGCAACCATGGCGATCTTGCCCCAGTTGCCCCATGCGCTGCCATTACTATTCTGCTGCCCGTCCTCCTTCTTCGCCGGCGCAGGCAAAGCGGCTACCTGTCTTTTCTGCGTCGTCGCGTTCGATTGTGCCTGCCCTCCCTTCGCTCCAAATAAGCTTGTTAAGGTGCCCAATTGCGACAGCGCCGCCGAAGCCGTCGCATAGTGGCCCTCGACGCCATGGGCAAAAACGGCGGGCGAAATGCCCAGGTAGGGTGTGTCGAAGCCGAGGACGCCCTGGATGTAAGGGAACATGAGCGAGTTAGGGCTCGGTGGCCGGTGGAGGGGCGCGGAGTTGGCGGTGCGATGCTCCAGCTTCGGGTCCTCGACGGCCGGATCGGTGCTGCCGTGGATGGGCTTGTCGGAGGAGAGCTCGATGGCGGTTTCGGCGGCGACGATGCCGCCCATGGAGTGGCCGATTAGGATGACGCGGACTGAAGGGTCGATGGTCGGTGAGGAGGTGCCGGCGGCGACTTCGAGATCGATGACTTTGTTCATGAGCCTGAGATGGTGGGGATGTTAGTGGCTGTTCAGGCATGTGATAAGCGATGGGATACTGTCGATGAGCAACATACCAATCTCGAAATCGCCCTACGCACTCGCCCAAGTCTCCTCGAGTCTCATATCTGGGGTATACGACGACATTGACGTTTATTTTGGGGAGGTCGGCCGCGACAAGCTGGCGGAGGTGCTCGGTGAAGGCATAGTTGTCGCCAAAGGTCGACTCACCCCCCTTTACACGATAAGGTTAGTTTGATGTGTTTGCTGGAGCGTCCCATAACGATCAGACATACCTTGAAGCCGTGGATGAAGCAGAGAAGTAATGTCTTCTTCATCTTTCCCCATTGAGACTGAACAAAGTGGTGCGAAGAGGATGTAGGAGAGGTTCAAGTTCCACTTGAGGAAATGCGACATTTGCCCGGCTGTCACCATCGTCACTTGCAGGGGGCCTGCAGGGCCAATGTGGGGGCGGGGCCGCCCATGGAAGGGCCTCCAGGGGAAAGCTCCAGTGGATGCATGGACGCCCGGTCTCGAGTTCCGGTCCTTGGGCCAGAATCCCATCTTCCACAATTCGAACCTGGACTTCCCAAGTTCCTGTCCTGTCATCTATTCATCCAAGTCCATCCTCCGTTTATTTTCGACCATCAGACCTAGACTTTGATGGAAGCATGTAAACCAAGTATAGTAGCAGCGGCATTATCCTTGACATAGGTATATCATATCATGGACTGTATAACATGGCATCTGGAGGTTCAGGCTCAGTATTTGCATGCTGGGGGCAACATATCCTGCGAACATTGGACCATTCTGCGAACCCATTTATATATGGAAAACGAAATACTCGGATACGAAGTGTTCATGGGCTGACATACCTAGGTACCTATATCCGCTGGGCGGAGTTTCTTCGTGGGCCTCGTTCTTTTGAGGAGGACCTTCCTCTATCTAGGTATTCTAATTATGGGAGCCAACAAACCAACAACCCAACCTACATGATGATACCTACCTACCCATCTCAGGTATTATGGTGGAGGTGCCCAAGTACTTGACCTTTAGTGGAGATCATCCCGTCTGAATGCGGGTCCAAGGGATGGAGGTTTGTGGGCGATTCCTGCAGGTTGCATTCCACTTTGCAATGTCCGGCTCTGGGTGATTGGGAGTCCGTGCTCAGCGTACCCCAGGCTGAACCAAGACGCGCCGAGTCGGCGACGTGCTTTTTCTCTTTTGCAACAAACGCAACCCCTTCATCCCTCCCCATCAATTGCCCTGCCTGGTTTCGGCTTCTCCGACTGCCCCAGGGCCAATACCACAATCAATCAACTATTCGGCATCACAATCATTCGAATCGACAAAAAGCACAGCATATCATGACCTGAGAGTTCTTTGACTTCGTGGAGCTACTCGGTTCCTTCTGGTCATCAACCCCATCATAGACTTGTTCAAAACTCCGTTCATTTTCCATCTTTGCCAGTCAGCGTTTTCTCCCTGCGCTTGCGCCTCTCTCTTTTTGCGCGCGCGATCCAGTATCCCTCTCGTCCCGAGCAGCGTCATCGATCAGCCCTGCACGACATCTTCCATCTTCCATACTCCAACCGGCGCACCCAGCACGCTTCCTCGTCCCACCGCGCTTCGTGCCACCATGTCGAACCCCGAACATACCTTGGGCGTAACGCCTCCTATCTCGACCGCGCTGCCTACCGATTCCGAGAAACGACAGACCGACGCCCTTCTCAAAGAGCTGCGCGCGCAGGGCACCTTCGAAAGTCAGGCCGAAACTGACAAGAGATGGGCGGTGCTCGCAGACCTCCAGCGCATTACTAATGAGTTTGTGAAGAGGGCCGCCCAGGAAAGTGAGCCGCACAATTCCATCCTGATTCGCGACGCTCGAGGCAGAATCTTTACATATGGCAGCTTTCGCTTGGGTGTGTATGGGCCGGGATCCGATATCGATACCCTCGTCGTCGTACCGAAGTACGTTACTGTAAAGCAATACTTCGAGATTTTCCCCAAGCTTCTCGAGGAAATGGCTCCCCCTGGCGCCATAACCGACCTGACCCCAGTACCCGAGGCTTTCGTTCCCATCATCAAGTTTGAGTACTCGGGCATCAGCATCGATCTCATCTTCTGTTCGATTCAGAGCCTTCGTCAACTTCCCGACGACAAGGAGTGGAATTTGAACAGCAACAACCTCCTGCGCGGCCTATCCGAAAACGAGGTGCGCTCGCTCAACGGAACACGCGTAACCGACGAGATCCTTGCGCTGGTCCCGGAAGAGAAAACGTTCAAGCTTGCACTTCGCGCCATCAAGCTCTGGGCTCAGAGAAGGGCTATCTATGCCAATATTATGGGTTATCCTGGTGGTGTGGCTTGGGCTATGCTGGTCGCCAGAGTATGCCAACTCTATCCGAAGGCGACTGGTGCTGTCGTTGTCAGGAAGTTCTTCACCATTATGCTCAACTGGCCGTGGCCGCTTCCGGTTCTTCTGAAGAATATCGAATACAACCAGTCCATTACGCGTGTAGCGGTGTGGAATCCCAAGGTAAGTCATTCCCTCAATATTGTCGCGCTGATGTCTCACCACAGACTAGATATACCCGAGTGATCGCAATCACAAGATGCCCATCATCACCCCGTCATACCCTTCCATGTGCGCGACACACAACGTTGGAAGGTCTTCAATGGCGGTAATTCAACAGGAGCTGGAGCGCGGGGTGCAGATTGCCGAAGAGATCATGTTGGGCAAAAGGCCTTGGAAAGATCTGTTCGAGAAACACACCTTTTTCACCAATGGCTTCAAGTTTTACCTGACAGTCATTTCATCTGGCAGGACCAAAGAGGCGCAGAATACCTGGTCTGGTTTCGTCGAGTCAAGAGTGCGTGTTTTGGTCCAGAAGCTTGAGCTGCATCCTTCCATCGCCCTTGCACGCCCCTTCAACAAAGGTTACGACAGAGTGCACCGATGCAAGACAGATGCTCAGGTCGAAGAGATCCAAACCGGAAATCTCTCATACATGGTCAAGCCGACGGATACAGCCACGAATGGGAACGCCAAGAACGAAAGCAAAGTTGAGGTCAAGGCGGAGATCAAGACGGAGGACGGTGTTGCCCCGGATCCGGCTGTGCCGGCTGTGAAGGAAGAACCGAACGACGTGGTACATCTAGGAACGGTACCTCTTAAGCCTGAGGAGACGCCCGTAAAGCCCGAGGCCAAAGACGAAGACGACGACAAAGTTAAGCTGGCGGATATACCGGAGAAGGAGCCGGAGATTGAGATATATACCACTAACCATTACATCGGTCTGCAGCTGGTGGAGAAGGCTAAGTCTTTGGATCTGTCCAGAGAAGTGGACGACTTCAAGGCAATGTGCACTTCGAACGACATCTTCAAAGCAGAGTTGATGGGATTGACTATCCAGCACGTTAGGAATTTCGATCTCCCCGATGACGTTTTCGAGCCTGGAGAGACGAAGCCTGTGAAGCCGGTTAAGAAGAAGAAGCGTATGGCAGAGGGCGATCCCGCGAACGGCCCGATGGCTAAACGGCAACAGATGGCGACCGCGCCACCGCCCATTAAGAGCGAACACTGATAGGAGGATACAAAGACGGGTCTTTGTTGGCGGCTACGAAGAAATTAGTTGCTACATGCGAGCAGCATCACACGCGAGGCGTAGAGAAATGTATCTAAGATAGAGTTGCTAAATCTGCTAGACTAATAAATTTAGTTTTTCGGGGCACAAGTGCCCCATCAACTAAGCCAAAGTCTCATCATGTAAAGGTCTTTGTATTAGTGACTTGTACACTTCATTAAAAAATGTATCAATGGCTCCCTTGCTTTGTCAATTGCTTCTGTTAGTAAATTGGGTTGCTAGTTGTCCTTGGGGAAAACGCCATATGCACCTCAATATGTCAACGTCGAAATGTCAGCAGCCAATCATGCTTGCACGTTGCCCCTGTAGATCGTCGCATGTCCTCCAATATTTACACCGTAACACCCGTTTTGGTAATCTCAACCCAACATCTCACCGAGGACTCGAGGAGAAAACCTCCTCACAAGTACTTTGGTCGTGTAAACTCATACGAAGTACCTGAGTCAAGATTCGAGGAACCATAACCACACAACACCTCCCACCCGATATGCCGCAATAATGCACCGAGAACCAAAGCCCAGTCGGGCGATCCTCTCCGCGCCCTTTCCTCCGAGTCCTCCTCATCTTCCCTCACCGGCAGTGGCAGCGTCATCCACACCCTCATCGTCACATTCATCACGGCGCTTCAAGCGCTTCCGCAGCCTCCTACCCACAACAACAACAACCTCCTACCGCGCGGTCCTCAGCTCCGTCTGCATCATGGCCGTCCTATTCTGGGTCATCCATCTTCTCTTCTTCTCTCTCTTCCCAGATTTCACCACCGGCAACCCCTCAACATCACCATCATCGCCAATACCACCACCCTCATCACCCTCATCACCGCAAGAAGAACCCTCAGTAGCCGACCTGGCCCTGCAAAAGATCCTCAAAGACAGCCGCCAAATCCTCGGCCCCTTCCCCTCCTCCTTCAACAAATCCGCCGCCGCCAAGCGTCGCGCCCAATGGATGACGCCACTGCCCGATTCCCTCCCGCTGACTTCGCTGAAAGCCATCCCGGGGACGCACGACAGCGCAACATGGAATTTCACTCAAGCGACAAGGGATGCGATACCGAGTAACCCCTCTTACTTGCCGGCTGACTGGTTTCGGTGTCAGAAGAAGAGCATTGTGGAGAGTTTGGAGGCTGGGATCAGGTTCTTTGATTTGAGGTATGCGGCGCTTGAAGATGGTGGTAAGAAGGGGGAGGAAGGGATGAGGTTGGTGTTTTGGCATAAGATGGCGTTGTTGAGTGAGGTGGCGACGGTGGAGGATGTGTTGTTTGGGTTTTATGGGTGGTTGGAAACGAGGGGAAAGGGGGAGACGGTGTTGATTAGTTTGCAGTATGAGGTGGGTTGTTCTTTTCTTTTCTTTTCTTTTCTTTCTGCTTGGGGAGGGGGGTTGGTGGTGGTGGTGGTGGTGATGTTGGTGATGATGCCTTGGGCTTGGTGGTCTTGAATATTTATAGCCAGGTTTGGTTATGAGTTAAACAAAAGGGGCCATCATCTCCGTCATCACCATCCTCCCTCATACACTCACCACCCACTTCCTTCCCTTACACCATCACCTCTCCTATCAAGGAAACTCAGACAAACTAAACTAACAACCCATCCAGCACCCAACCCGCTCCAAAGCCTCCAACACCCCGCAAGTCCAACGCCTCCTGCACTCCACGCTCACCACTCCCGCCGCCCGCCGCTTCATCTACCCCTCTCACTCCTTACCACCAACACTCGGCCACGCCCGCGGTAAAATCGTCCTCCTCAAACGCTTCGACCTACCCGACTTGTCTCTCGATCAGCAACTTGCCGTGCCAGGACTTAACTTTTCTCCCTCGCTATGGCCGGAGAATAACAAAGGGTTTGAGCTGGTTTATAACCAACTTGACCTTGGCCCAGGTGAGGGAGAAGGAAAGAAAATGAATGAGACGGCGTACATAGAAGATTACTTCGAACCCAACGACCTACCAAACAAGATGAATGGAAGCGTGGAGGAGAATGTGGCAGCGAAGTGGGAGGCTGTGGAGGAGCATCTGAGGAGTGCTGCTGCTGCTTCCCAGAGAAGTGAGGGGGAGGATGATGGGCTGTGGATTACGTTTACTTCGGGGGAGCATGTGTTGAATGAACCGAATATTACGCCCGAGGTTATGGCGCTTGGGCCGGAGGAGCAACGGCGAGGGCAACCGGGCCGTAAGGTGGATGGTGGTAAGGGTGGGGGTGGGACGGTAAAGGGGGGAGTTAATGAGAAGTTGTTGGGGTTGTTGAAGGAGGGTGGACCGGATGGGCTGAAGGGGAAGAGGTTGGGGGTTGTGGTGATGGATTTTTGGGAGATGGAAGGCGAGGGGGATTTGATTGGGGCGCTGTTGGGTCTGGACTGATGGTTAGATAGATGCTTAGGTAGCAATCGCCTTCTCTGCTTCATCCTAACTTTCGCCTTGAACATTCCTGTTGTTGCTACATCTAGACCGATCAATCATCATCGCCATCATCGCTTCCGCTCGACCACCCTTCATGATACTCATCAGCCATCTCCGCCAGCTCGTTTCCAAGCTGCTCCCTGTCCTCCATCCCAATCGACCGAACGACCGTGGTCCTCAACAACTTCAGCCTCTTACACACCGAAGCATCCGTAGACAGACTGCTAGTGACGTTGAGGCCTCCTCCTCTCTTCGATGGCTCACCATTGTCATCCTTGAAAATCTGAGGGAAGCTGTCTAAAAGAGGGAA
This sequence comes from Copromyces sp. CBS 386.78, assembly GCA_030685235.1. Taxonomy (NCBI): domain Eukaryota; kingdom Fungi; phylum Ascomycota; class Sordariomycetes; order Sordariales; family Sordariaceae; genus Copromyces; species Copromyces sp. CBS 386.78. The sequence goes on from MU839097.1 coordinate 457,573, forward strand.
GCGAAGGGAGGTGTGATAACTAAGTGAGAGAGGGTTTGTTAGCGACAGATGGCAAGAGAAAAACATTGAAGGGAAAATGTACCTTCTCGTGACAGGCTCATACGAGCTCTTCCTGCGGAACCTCTCATCCTCCTCAGCCTCCTTGGCTTCCTGAGCCTCATCGTCAACCTCATACCCTCTCGAGGTGATCACCTGGCTAAACACCCTGGGTCTGTTATCACCCCCACCACCACGGCGACGGACATAGTCCAACTGATCAGACGGAGTAAAGTTGATATCAAGGAAAACCCCCTCAGGATTCTCCTTCGCCATCACTACTGCATGTCCTCTCTGCTTGTGTTTGCCAAGCTGCCTCTGCCTCAAATCCTTCGACCCTTCCTCCTCCTCCTCCTCCTCCTCCTTCGTCGGCTGCGGCGCAAAGCTCATCCCCAAGCTCGCCACATTCTGCTTCCCCATCGCATTAAGCGTATCAGCCAGCGTCCCCAGCGTATCTCTATTCGCCTTATCCCTCAAGCGGCTCGGGAGCGTAACGGTCTCCATCGCCGTAACCAACAACGCAGTATTATGCCACTGCGACCCGCCATCCAGCGCCAACTTGGCCGGGTCCAGCGTAGCAAAGGGCACCGTAAACGGCACGACCACGCTCGCGTACTTGTACACCTCCGTTAGCGTGCGTGCCTTGTTTGCCAGTCTCAGAAGGCGCTTCTCCCTCGTCAGTCCCGGTTTAAAGGAGTCCTGCTCGTTGCCCCACACAAACACTGCCGTCTTGCCGTACTCGTCCCGCACTCTCTCCAGGTACTTGGCCGCGAACCCGCCCCAGGCGTCGTCGAGACCCGTCAGGACTTGGATGCCTTGCATCTGGTCGGCTTCTTCGATGAAAGGGCGGAGGTCCCGGTCGAGAAGGTCGAACTCCTTGTCGAGAGAGGCAAACAGGTCCTCGCCCGTGGCGAAGCGCTCGAAGGGCATGATGGATGAGTTGAGCTCGTATTCGTTGAGTTGGACGACGGAGCGCGGGTGGTAGAAGACGCGGTTGAAGTCGGACCAGTAGCGGACTGAGTCCGTTGAGAGGGGGGCCGGTTCAAGGCCGGCGTCGAGGGATTGTTGGTAGGCGGATTGAGGGATGGTGGGCTGTTTCTGGAGGACGGTTGGGCCGTTCCTGTGGTTGAAGAAGAGGGTGAGTGAGTCGGTTGGTGGACGGAGGTGAGGATAGCCTTGATGGATGCATGGGATATCTATCGATCGAGGAATGAAAGAAACTGGTGAAGTAGTGTCCACGGGGGATGCCCAACTTACCACAACGCTTGAGGCGTCTGTCCCTCCTCGAGGTCATTATACAGCGCATTCGTCTTCGCCATGGATCCAAAGCCGCCCTTCAGGTCGTAGATAACGGTCCGTGGCATGTAGGTTTCGGTGCCATCCGCACCGATGCCGGGACGCCAATGGATGTCATGGTTGACGGCTGATTCTTGATCCCCGGAATATGTGAAATATGACTCCTGAACAGCTTGTTAGTTTTGTTTTCGTTTTCTGCTGACACTAGTGAACTGTGCTTGCCTGGGCATTCCAGAAATGGGTTGCTAGATAGTTGCTCTGCTGCCCGAGCTGGAGTGTGATGATTTCGTGCATTATGCGACAGTATCAAGGAAAAGGAAAAGTCGAATCAGGATGTCTTTATGAAGAAAATTTTTATTTTTCGGGAAGGAAAGCGACCTTCAACAGGTGGTTGTTGAGTCCAGGTCTCAAAGTCGTTTGTCCTCAGATGAAAAAGCGACAATGACGATGATGCCGATTTGCCTGTGAGGAGCAAAGTGCAATGCTAGTGTAACCCTAACCCTGGTCATGCTCGGCTCAGGGGCCGACATCATATCGCCAATACAGTTCTTCTGTTCCCTAGAATATTTCAACTCTTCCAGAAATCAGGACTCAAAAATAGCTTGTCGCCTCACCGGTAATGCGAGGGTAGCAATATACGTAACTTTTTTGACAAAAAGCCTAAGTACTATACAGTTATTGACCCCAACAGGTCAAGTAGGTGATTTTGTGCGAGGTTATGTCTTAAAAGTCCTTGATAACAGGCAAAATACATGGGCAAGAAGACTGTATTGCTGTAAGGGCTGCAAGAATAGCTCAAGTATTTGATACAGGATATTGAACGGAATAACAAAATCATCATACAAAGGAAAACACAAAAGGCCCATTCATTTCATTGCTCCCTCGTCTAAATCCCCTTTAAAAACCCGTCTAAAAAGCCACCATTTTCTATGACCAAAGCAGCCCGAGACTCCGGAAGAAGAAAAGGTAAAGAAGTCCCCAGGTCCGCGCTCGCTATACAAGAGACACGCTAAACATGCCAAAAGAGCGCGCAAGAAGGAGAGAGTGAAATCCAAGTCATGCTAGAGATGCAAGTCGTCGTTTACTCGCGAGAAACGTCACGGCCGAAGAGCTTGGACTTGACCCAGTCGTTGATGACGAGGAGACGGTTGCGAGCTGGCATGATATGTTAGTTATACCGTTTCTAAAACAAATAATCACATTTCCTGGGGCGGAAACTTACTGCTGAAGCACATGGACAGGTAGGCACTCCTCCAGAAGAGGAAGGTAAGGCTGCCACCGGAGGCAAGGTTTCCGTTGAACCAGCTCACATCAGCGACGGCCTTCTCGCTTCCAATATAGGCAAGAGAGCCCTGGTGAGAGTAGTGGAAGGGCTTGATGTCCTTGATGCGGCGGAGCTGACGCTCGTGCTCCTCAATCTCCTTGGAGATCTCGGCGGCGTTGCCGGGCTGAAGGTTGAGAGAACCGCTGAGCTCGCGGACGCGCTGCTCAAGGACCTCAGTGCGGGCCATGTTGTTGAAGAGACCAGCCAGGAAGTTACCCTCCTGAGAGGCAACCTGGGCGGTAGGGGCGTATCCAGCGACGGCGCAGTCACCGACAGCCCAGATATCGCGGGTACCCTGGACAACGAGGTACTCGTTCACGGCAAGACCGCGGCGAGAGTCCTTCTGGGCAGGGATGCGCTCCATGAGGTCCTTGACAACGGGGCGGACAGCGTTGCCGGTGGCCCAGACGAGGAGACCGTAGGGGAGGGTGATCTTCTCACGGGTACCATCGGGCTTGCTGATCTCGGCCTCGACAGTCTTGTCGGTGACCTTCTTGACCATGGTCTTGGTCATGATGTCAATCTTCTCCTCCTTGAAGGTGCTCTCGGTATACTCGATCAGCTGCTTGGAGAAGCTTGGAAGGACGTTGGGAAGAGCCTCGATGAGGGTGACGCGGAAGCGGTCAGCAATATCGGGAATGAGCTTCTTGATGTCCTCCTCGAAGAAATCCTGGAGCTCGCCAGCGAACTCGACACCAGTGGGACCACCACCAACGACAACCATGTGCAGAAGACGGTCGATCTCCTCCTGGGACTGGCCCTTGAAAGCGGCAGTCTCGACGCAGTCCATGATCTTCTTGCGAATGTGCTGGGCATCACCAATCTCCTTGAGGAAGCAGGTGTGCTCACGGACACCGGGAATACCGAAGGTGGCGTTCTCAGCACCGACACCAACCACCAGCATATCGTAGGGGATCTCGGTCTCGATCACGTCGCCGCGAATCTCGGAGGTGTCGAGGACGCGGACGACCTTGCGCTCGGGGTCGACGGAGCTGGCCTCAGCCTCGTAGAACTTGACGCTGGCCTTCTTGTGGCGCAGAATGGTGCGGATGGGCTCCATGATGGAACGGTGCTCGATCAGGCCGGTCGTGCATGACGGGAGCAAGGGGGTGAAGAGGAAGTAGTTGCGGGGCGAGATGACGATGACATTGTAGTGCTCAGCGTCGAGCTTCTTGAGAAGAGAGACGGAGCCCCAGCCAGTGCCTGAACGAGATCAGTTAGTCAGTAGGAACTCACATGAGGATGAGAAAGCGCACGGCGCAAAGCTGCGCGTATGGTTATCTCGTGTGCGCAAAGGTTAAACTCACCAAGAACCACGAGGGTCTTCTTGGACGGGTCAGGCTCGACCTGAGGACCAGGGTTTCTCTCCTCGTAGACACCCAAACCGATATAGGCGATACCGGCGAGGGAAGCGAGAAGAGGTGCCCTCCAGAGCCACCTCAACTTGCGAAACCGGCGACGCTCCTTGGGGGGCTCGGGAAGAGCAGGAGTGGTCTCTGTGTGGGCGCGACGGATCTGCTGAGAGACAGCAACCTGCCTAGACTCGGAGATGAGGGCGCGACGAGGCGCAGAGCTGAGAAGGCGGGAAACGGCCTGGGTCTGAAGACGGGCAACGCCCATGGAGGGGGCCGAAAGCCTGCCCAGAGCTCTGGATGTGGACGCCATGGTTGGTCGTTGGTCGTTTTTTCGAATTGACGAGCGTGACGACGCGGTATGGGACTGGCGACCTGGATGGCCTCAAAAGGACAGGAAGGGAACACGGAGGGAGGAATAGAAATTAGGTGTGCTTAGGTGAGAAAAGGAGGAAAAGGAAGCAGGATGGAAGGATTCCGAAGGGGAGGTGGGGGATAAGAAAAGCTGAAGCTCTAGCAAAAGGTTACGGGCGGCGTGATAAGCGAGTCAGCTAGGATTGGTTGCTTGGCCTTGTAATAGGAGTCTGAGTGGGAGTGACTCTTTTTAGCCTCTCTTCACTGGTGGCCGTCTCTTTTTTGGTTTTTCCCCTTTCCAATCTTGCAACCGCCATGACTTGGGCTAAAAATGCGCGTATCCGTGTCCAGTCTGAGCTACACCGAATCCAAACCCAGAAAAAAAGTAGACCAAACCTCAGTTCTCTTTGAACCGAACGAAATTCGTTCGTCCAGTCATCTCTTCTTCCTGGTTCTTACTAATCCCATCATTTTCCCCTCTCCCATCGGCGTCGTCCATGCTGTCCTCCCGTCACCATAGGTAGGAAGTTGCTGTGCACAAAGGTGGTGGGAGCGAGCCACTCAAGCACTTTGTTCAGCGAGGACAGCTTCTGGACCCCCAACTGCCCACTGAACTGAAAGGCTCCGCGGGAGTCTGACTGATCTGATCCTAGATCGGGCGATTGTCTTGCGTGTTCAGTTTGCAAAGGCTTCAGGAGCGATCCATGATGGTATGAACCCGCCCGGGTGGGACCTCTCTATCGGGCCTTAAACCCTCTGCAAGGAGTGCCCTATTAGGTCCCTATCAGGTTGGCGGGTTTTGTGGGGTTTTGGCTATCATGTCGACCATCGATCCCATTGATGCAAAACTCGAGAGCCTCACGTCATACAAATATTGCGATTGGCCCGGCAGATGAGACTTTCTCTATGCCTCTCAGCCCGGTGGCTTTTTGTGTCGTCCAGGCAGGCTAAGATATAAGTTAAAAAGGAGAGCAAAAGACACTTTCAGCTTTGAGCAATCGGAGACGGCGAGAGTGAAACGGGGCGGTTCTGTCGGGGCCTGTGCCGTCGGCAGCATCGACCACCTGGCTAGCAACGGAACGGTCTGGCCGCTTGGTACCATTGCGATGGAGCACATGGGAAAAGAGCCAGCGAGCCAAAGACGGAGGAAACTTATCCACATCAACCGCCAGCACTTGGGAACAAGGGTGGTCGCTGCGGCTCTGGCACCTCGATGGCATTCATCCCATCTGCTTGATGCGAACTCGTCCCTACGTCCGACCACTTGTCAAACAGGTCAAAACAGACTGGATGACAGAATGCACAGAGTGGCGTGAAGGCACATGTCAAAGCAACAGATGCCTCGAGCGCTGCCAGGATATGTCACATGCAATGGTTGCGGTCTTGGGAGCCCGAGTCACGCACTTGTGAAAGTTGTGCCTGGCTTTCCACCCGACTCCCATTTCAGCAGAGCTCCGAACTTCGCAATTGAAAGAAGCTGAAGCAATGTGGTAGCAGTGGCAGATGTGCAGTATCGACACTTCGACAGTCGGTACCGGGCCGGTGGTCGGGGTGCCAAGAAGGAAAGAAGTGCCCGGTCCGGCCTCAACCCCTGCACGGAGCCACGGGCAAAAATGTCTACCCTACGTACAACAGGTAGCACGTTACGACAAGGCACGACGGTCTGCACCGACGGGAGTTTGCCGATTGCTCTCAATGGTGCAGTGGTGTCAGTGGTGATGATGATGATGATGCAGTGCAGTTGCAGGGGTATTTTATGGGCCGCTAAAATAGCCAGAGGGCGGGGGTTAGGGCTCCTCCCACTGTGGGCTCTGGATGGTCCACCTGGCTAAACGCCGAACTTCTGCAAAACACTGCTGCAACCTCGACGGAACTTATGGGATCCCGGGATTGACAGTCCAAGGCTCTCGGTATCTCTGTGATGCTGACGAGGATGACATTCCGGAAGTTGAGAGACACCTTGCGCCCTTGCCTGACAAGCAATGTTCTTGTCTATGATGACGAGTCTACATGTCATCACAAATGGAAGGTACCTCGACGGTGTGGATGCCCTCCTGCCTTACCCGATTGTAACTCAAAAACCGCAAATGCCTCGCTCAAGTCATAAACTCCGGGGAAGGTGTGCTTGATCTCCCTTGGCCCTTGTTCCTTCCCTTTACAAGCTCGTGAGCAAACCCGCCGGGCTCTTTGCACCCTGGAGCAGAGGCATTTCCACTGCAGCGTCTCTGAGGCTGAGATGAAACGATATCTGATGAGACGTCAGTCAGTGCACCCTCCCGACCCTTCAAACAACCTTTTTATACTACAACATCGATCGCTTCACTTGGTTAAGGTAACTTGCGCGGCGACAACACGAGGCGGACATCTCATACACTACTATGGTACCATTCAGGTAGCATCCCGTCTTTGCTCTGGTCTCGACCATTCCCGTCTCCGACCAATCTATCTCCAAGCTGACCCTCCTTCCAATGATTGGATCTCTGCTGGGATACAGCTCTGTCATGTGGTGGATAGCAGATGACGTCTGCCAGCAATATGTGGCTAGCTACCATGGTAACAAGGACGAAGATCCGGAGCTTCTCACTGATAAAGCACAGCAGTGCACTCCAGAGCAGACACTGTCCCGACAGCTTGTCACCACGAGGCCTCCTGGTTGAGAGGGTGAGGCGGCTCGGGCCCGAAAGAGTTTACTTCTGTCATGCGCCGGCAACGCCAAAGTAGACGGACTCCTTAAGGAGTCGAGTTCGATCGTTGCATTGTGTTGCTAATATCACCTCTGTCCTACTTGAGCTGACACTCCTCGTCCATCTCCTCCTCTTTCTCTTTTCTCTTGCTGCTGTAGCCAGGCTGGCCTGCTACTTAATTTCTGATGTTCATAACTTCTTCTTCTTTTTTTTTTTTTTTTTTTTTTTGGGGGGGGGGGGGGGGGGTTTTAACAAAAAATAAAAATTACAAAGGTAGAAAAATTAAAATTACCAGCATTGTATTTAAAAAAAATTTAGTGAAAAAAAAAAAATCAAATA
>MU839097.1:464967-558017 GCA_030685235.1 Copromyces sp. CBS 386.78
GCGCCGCCCCCCCGCGGGCCCCTCTCATTGTCCGTGTCTCATCCCCACTGCTCCTTTTTTTTTTTTTTTTGTGTTTGGGGGGGGGGGGGGGGCGCCGCTTTTACCACTAATTCTAATGACCAGAGGTCGATAAGTTCTCTTTCCCTGCTTGGTATTTCATCCTCTGTTCGTGAGCAACATGAATGCTATTCCTCACTCATATTCATGACCCGGGCATCGATGGCATTTCAAGCCTGCCTCCTGCATCGAGCTCATGGGTACATTACATCGATCAGCTTCCACAGAGACCAGAACAGCCTGAGGAGGCGGAATGGCACCATTTGCTCTGCCTGGAGGGAGCGAGACGCGGGACGAGATCAAGAACAGTCTTGCGACGATTTGGGATTCTTTGATCGGAGGAGGCACCGACGACGCTGGGCGTACAGATGGCGGGAACCCAGTTCATCTATCCCAGACAAGTTACCGCGAAAGGACTACTACTTATAGCGGCAAAATCACGGTGATACCGAGCGATGAGACGAACGGCACCACCAGTAATGGAAGGAAGGGCGGTGATAGAGGGAAGAAGACTAATCTAAACGACATGGGGGGTGCCGACAACAACAATGAAGCCGGCGGGAAGACAGGGTGCGGCAAGGTCAATATCTTGTGCAGGGGCAACAGAACAAGTGGGAAAGGCAGAAACAATGATGGCGACGATTCGGACAAAGGAGACGGAAAGGAAAATGACAGCGGGAGTGACGACGGCAACAGCAGTTCTAGACCTACTTTATAAACCGGAGAGCACCACCATGATATCGCCAACCCCGGGTCCAACGTTCGCTCTTGCTGGTTTCTGGACAAACTCAGGCTCCAACTCTGTCTCTCCCGCCAGACCTTTCTCTCACCTCGATGGAGTCACCGTCATTCGAGGTTTCTCCATCCTTTACGACCAGTTATGTCCCTCAGGCAACCGACCCGGACCAGGCAACGTGGACACCTAACAAGGTAAGCTTCCATGGTCATTATTCCTACTTTTCAGCCCACTAACAGCAGGAGTAGCTTCTTAATCCGACTACCAACACTGAGCCCATTCCCTCTAATACTCGGCCAGACACTGTTATCTATCCCTCAAAACCCACAAAGGTACAAACTGAGGTTGTAAGCGCCACTAGCGCTTCTCCCGTGGGTTCTATAACAAGTCCACCACACGTACCATCCTCGTCGTCATCGGGTGTTCCGGATGTGCGCCAACAAGACATGAGTACGGGTAGCAACGCAACCGGTCCACAAACGGTGGGCAATAATGGAGTTGAAGCTGTGGGAACCACCTTCGATAAGACTGATGAGCGTGTTCTCATCTCAGTAGGATCTATTGGTACTCACTCTTGTCAACTCGAAAATCAAAGAGTAATCGCTAACATCTGTCGTAGGTGGTTTTGTTCTAGTTTGCTTTCTGGTCTGGATTGTAAGGAGAGCAATCAGAAGAGCAGCGCGACCTCCGTCAAAGGAGACTCGAGGCAACCGTGGTGGGATATTCTCTGGTCTTTTGGCGAAGACGGCCATTTCCACGCGAAGAGATTGGCAAAACTTGAATGACAATTTCAAGGCCTTGAATCATCCATCCCCGATATCAGAGAGGACCGAAACTGCTGAACGTAGCGAGAGTGTCGGCAGTCTCTGCTCGTACGAAAAGGTGAATGAGTTGCTGCATCAACCACACTCGCCGGGTATCCAGATACAATATCAGCAGCCTAACCCTATTCATCATCACTGCGGAAGTCCCTTACCATATGCAACTTTTGCAAACGTCGCCTACCCAGCAAATATCACAGGCACACGTAACTTGGCAGTTGCCGCGATGTACTCTCATCAGGCCCAACAATTCAGCACTTCCTCCAGCCGATCACAGGACGAATTCCTCTGGACGACTGCGGTTTCGATTGGCGCTGGAGAAATACAGTATGTCAACTCTCATGATCCGAAGAACCTGCTATCACCCTGCAGCACATTCCAAGATCGAGGCCAACGCATGAGCGACATATCCTCGCTCTCATCCGGCTTTGGCGACGGAGATTTCATCGTGCCGGAACAGACTGTTCAGCCACCACAACCGGCCGCCATAGCCTACCCGTCTTCGCCCATCGGCACTACGAACCGCCTCTCTGGAATATCAACGCAGCAAGGAGGTAAAAGGGACACGATATATACGGAGTGCAGCGAGGACACGCCCGCACGTTTTCGAAGTCTGAATTCGTGGGTCGCTCAGCAAAGCAGCCGTGTCAAGCGTGGCCAAAAGCAGGACGAGGCTTCATATTTGGCTTCGGTGCCACAACTGTTATGCCAGCCTGGAGTTCCTGGCATCTATAATCCGCCGGTTGAGCAGACGTTTAATCTGATGAGGGATAACGAGAAGCCGCGGCCGGTTGAGGAGATCATAATCCGGATGCGATGAGGTGTTGATCAGATAGCTAGAGCTAGCCTCAACAAATGACACCAATTCAGAAGAGCAGGACTGGAATCAGACAATATGCACTTGACGAGCGGGTTAGCGTTGATAGCATGTGATTCCAGGTATTCTGATAAATGTCGGACTTTTCTTCTACGTCAATAACTGCAACATCTCTAAGAGGGAGCAGGAGGCAGGAACGACCTTTTGGAGTTGTTTGGTAACAACAACAAGTCGGAGGGACCGTGTGGCTCTGCCGGCCGAGAGACGGAATCAGAGGCCACTTCGTCTTCTTCTTCTTCTTCTTCTTCTTCTACCACCTCAACACCGTCAGACTCATCTTCAGGGACCCCGGGGACTTCCTCCTCCTCCGCCATCTCTGGGTCTAGTACGGCTACGAAGCTTGGCGCATTGTGCTACCTCGTGCCTTTGTCTGCATTTACTGCTTCCGTAGACAAGTTTTATTGCAGGACGGGACTGGCTTTTTGTTGGCGCGACGGGTAAGACGGCACGGGCAGCATCTTTGTTGTTTTGCCCGGCAGACAAGTCATATTTGGACATCAGGTCGCCGGATGTAAGAAAGTGAGGCTGCCTGTTGGTTCCCCGCTATGATCATTACCAAGTGGCCCATCAGGCACATGGCAAGCTGAGGGCTTCCAGGGTACGTAGGGGTTGGGCTTGTTAGCGGCTTAGCGCAACCTGAAGACCCTTGTAGAAGCCCCTGGGGAATGGACGCACGCCCACTGGATGGACAATGGGTCCCGAGATATGACGTCAACAAAGGCATCAGCCAAGGAGCAACAACAACATGGTTGTCGCAGCAGGTTACACTACGTACACTCTTCTTTCCTTGTATGGCTTGTCAGTCGTCCGTCTGGATTTAGGTCATCGTCGGTATTAAATGGTCCCTGAAATACAAGTTTATCTATGCCCACAATCTCCGCGCACAGCGACAGCAGCATAAGCAACGATGAGCTCGAACGACAAGCTGAATTATCAGATTACAAAGATCAACGAGACCACGAAGAACATCAACAACAACAACAACAACAACAACAACAACAACCTGGGGAACTGATACGAACTGCTAGACTTACAAGCGACAGTCTACAGCAATCGAACTTCGAAATTGTCGATCTCGTGCCTACCATCTACCATACGCCATTACCTACGAGTACCTACTTTAAACCATAGTGCCACTTGGACTTACATGGCGATACGATCGTCCTTCTACTTGACCCATCATTCACCACTGCCAACCTTCACCATATCCTCGTCAGTGGTATCTGTGTAGAGCCCGGCTACATACGCACGCTTTCTTTCAGCTTCATCCATAGGCTACCCACCACTTCCATAACGAACCATACGCGACATCATCACAATGGGCGGATCAGCGCATCACGAACCCTTCAAGGCCCTCGGCCCCATCTCCTGGCCCACCGAACTCGCCGGCCGTCCCGACTCTGACCTCCAAGCCCTCCTGACCTCGACCTTCTCCGACGCCCAAACCCTCGTCGACTCGATCCCGATACCACCCAGCGTCGCAGCCGCCCACAAAACCGCCGGCCGCGCCCGATCAGCAACCGACTCGGTCGTAACCAGCGGTCACGGTCACCACGGTACCGGCTCCCACCAGCACCCCTTAAAGCTCTCAGCAGAAGCAGCCGAAACAGCCACCAAGCTCCGCAAAGAGTGGAAGGAGTGCAAAGTTTCCTCCCCGAAAGAGAACCCGCTCGGCATTAACGTGTACAAGCTCTCATCAAAGGACGGAAAGGGGGCCTGGTTCGCGCGGAGAAGCGTCCATAAGGAGGTGGGTTTTGATAAGTGGCGAGCTGGACTGGAAAAGGAGTTCGCGGAGTCAATTAAAAGGTACATGGAGAAGGGGACGGAGCCGGGGACGGGGAATATTAGAGGTATTGGCGGGGAGCGGAGGATTGAGCGTGTGAGGATAGGAGGAAGCGATGCTGAAAAGGACAAGGGAGAGGTGCAAGGGAAGCTGGAGGTGTTTTTGGTGAGTGCCAGGTTTCCTGGGCCGACTACGCCTAGGGATTTTGTCACTTGTTTGATGATGCCTGGGCCTAGCGCTGGTGGGAGTTCTTCGAGAAAGGGGCCAAGACAACCGAGACAGTTCATGTTGGTGTCGAGACCTTGCGAACACCCCGATGCACCGGTCAGGTCGAACTTCATCAGAGGACAGTACGAGTCTGTCGAGGTTATCAGGGAGATTCCGCTGGATAGGCCGTTGAGAAAGACAAAGTCTTCTACGGAACTCAGTAGGGAGGAGTTTCACGAGATGAAGGATGCGCTGGACCAGGCGGGCGTGGATGATATCAAGAAGGAGGCTGTGCTGCGGTCTGCTAAGCAAGCGTCGGCGGCAGCGGCAGACGGCGCTGATGATCGTGGCAGATCGTCCTTTAAGGGTGATGAGGATGATCATCAACAGTTTGCTGTCGAGTGGCTCATGGTGACGCGCAGTGATCCCGGAGGCAGCGTGCCTAGGTTCATGGTCGAAAGAGGAACTCCTGGCGGTATAACTAATGATGCCGCGCGTTTCGTGGATTGGCTGTCGACCAAAAGTATTGAGGAGCTTACCGGAAGCAGCGATGACGAGGTGCCGGAGAAGACCGTCGAGGCTGTCCCGACGCCTGGCGCAACTACGACGGCACCAAACCAGATTAAGCGCAAGGAGGTTCCCGTACAACAGAAAAGAGCTCCTGGAGTTGATAAGGTCGGCCATGGTCAATCTCCGTTACGACAGACAGAGGCTGTTGAGGAAGAAACCCTTGCTTCACAGTCGAGTGGCCTCTACGGTATGTTGACCGGCGCTCTCGGTGCAGCAGGCAATGCCGTAGCCAACAAAGTATCCAACTTTGCCGGCACGACCAACGACACCGAAGACGACACCGCTTCAATCGCCTCCTCCGCCTCTTCCTCTGATATTGAAAGCGACACTTCATCCATCCGCAGCTTCGTCTCCGCCACGGAAGGAGAAGGCCACGCCGTCAACGCATCCGGCCAATCCCTCACTGTCAACAGCGCTAACGGCGACCTCACCAACAACCTCACCAACGCGACCTCCATCCGCTCCGACCTCTCCGCCACCGAATCCGCCTCTTCTCTCCAGCCCATCACCACCGGCGAAAACGGCAGCATCCACCTGCCTGACCACTACTCCGCCCGGCGCGAAAAGCACGAAAAAGAAGTCCGCAAGCTCGAAGAGCGCCACCGCAAGGCCGAAGAGAAACTCCACCGCCTCCAAGCCAAACAAGCTGCCAAACGGCGCGAGCAAGAAGAGAAAGGTCTCGCTGCCGCAGCTGCCGCCGCCGCCCTCGACGATGACACCGCCTCCAAGCACAGCAAGAGCAGCAAGGCAGCGCACGAGGACGCCCGGCTCGCCAAGTTGCGCGAGAAGCACGAGCGCGAGATCGCCAAGCAAGAAGAAAAGTATCAGCGCGAGCTGACGAGACTAGAACAGCACCGGCTGCGGGAGGAGCGGAAGGCGAAGGAGAAGTTGAGGAAGGCGGCCGAAAAAGAAGAAAAGGCGAACGTGCTGAGGGAGATGGAGAAGGTGAAGGCCGAGAGGGATCTGGCGCTGAGGCAGATGGAGATGCTTAGGGAGCAGGTGGGCGAGTTGCAGAGGCAGAATACCATGTTGGCGGCGAGGTTGGGGAAGTATGAGGGCCCTGGAGCACCTGGAGCTGGGGCTGCTGGAAGTGAAGCCGTTGTAGGACAGAGTCAAGCTCCAGTTAAGAACGGCAACGGCGTTGTGGGGGCGTAGGATGAAACAACAATAGCACCTCGCTGGTCGAGGAGAGGAAGTATTTCAGGAAGAGGCAGTAGTGCAGGAAGAGGTGGAAGGGGAGGGACCGTTAGGATGGGGATGATGAAGAGGAGGATGACGGGTTAATGAAATGGCGGTTGGTTTTATATATGGTTTATGAGCATACGAGGAGGGCATACCTTTTCTTGGTAGTCGTAATGGTTGTCTCCTGAGTATCAGTTTCTTGATGCAAGGCGGTCCTGTTTAGTGTATCCGTTCGGGAGATGTGGTTACTGGTCTAGGCAATGCTATCAGCGTTATGTTGTGAAGAGAATACACTGGATCCTTGATTGCTCTTTTAAGTTCTGGGTATACGCTTTACATTGCATCCGAAAGTCGTATATGATTTGAGTCCAACGAAGGCCAAAGATGGAAATGTCCAAAGGCAACGAACAGAAAACATCCAAACCGCCACTGCTCATCCCCCAAGCGTTGCAGTAACTTCATTACCCACATAACCATCATCACTCATACAACCCTTATCATACAAGCATATCAATCCAAAAACCTCTTGGTATCTCTCCCATAACATCCACCCTCTTCCTACCTCTTCCTCCCCAACTCTCCAACCACCCCCCTCGCAATCCAATCCGCAATCGCCATATTCGTAATCATAGGATTCACCCCGCTCGCGCTCGGAAACACACTAGCATCCGCCACATACAGTCCCTCCGTCCCCCAAACTCTTCCCTTGGGGTCCACCACCCCGTTTTCCGGCTTGCTACTCATCCTGCACGTGCCCATTTGATGGGCAGACGTATAAGGCGGGTAAGGCGGCGCGTTACCCCTTTCGCGGAGAGCCTTCAGCCAGGACTCGAAGCGGGGGTCTTTGACGCCTTTGTCGTAATCCTCCTCTTGCGGTTCACCTGAGTTTGCGGTGGAAGGAGTGCCGGGAGAAGATCGAACAAAAGGCTCCACACCCGGTAAGAAAGCATCAATTTCCGTAGCACCCGAAACATGGGCGATTTTCGCCAGGGCGATGAGGCCTTCGAGGATATGGGCGGCGTCAAAGGGGGAGACGGTGTACTCAATGCTGGGCTTGCCTGTGATCGGATCGGGGTACACGCGGCCGGTGTCTCGGTCGCGCGCGAGAGAGATCCAGGCGTTTAGGTGCCGGTAGCGAAGGCAGGCGAGCTTGTAGGCGAGGGCGCCGCGCCAGGGGAGTTGGGTTAGGATTGCGTAGGGCTGTGGGGGGAAGAAAGGGGTTAGTAGGGTTAGGATAGCGTTTAGAGAGAAGAGGGTTGGTTAGGGGTGGGAAGGGAAGGCAGGGAAAGGAGGAAGGAAGGTGGGAACATATACAAGCATGCAGGTGCCTTCTAACTTTACGCCGTGGCCTTGGCCGTCGAGGTTCTCGAAAGCGGTACAGACGCTGGTGATGATGCCACCTGGAGTAAATCGTATTTATTGCGGTTAGTGATGTGACATGTTGTAAGTGGTGAGATCAAGCGCAAGACATACCTTCCCAGGGCTTGACATCATCTTCGTAATATGCGCCGAGGAAGTTGACGGGATGGAGATAGAGGTTGCGGCCAATGTGTCGGTTCTGTCAAGATGTCAGTAACGAGCTTTCTCTTGGCCGGGCACCACCAACTCGTAAATACTCACATTCAACCCGCTCTTTTGAAGAATCAAAGGACTGTTGAGAGTTCCAGCAGCAACAATGACCTTCTTCGCCTTGATAACAACCTTTCTCGTCTTTCGTTCCCCAGTCACTCCCCCCTTGGTATCCCTCGCCGTCCACGTTCCCTCCACGCCCACTGCCTTCTTTATCTTCCCACCGCCAAATCCAAACCACGACGACGAAGAAGAAGAAGACTCAGATTCATCCCACAAAATCCTGTCCGCCGAAAAGCCCTCCATAAACGTAGCCCCCTTCCTCGCCGCCGCCGGCAACCAACTAACCGCCGGCCCCTGCTTCTCCGCGCTCGCACAACCCAAATGGCAATGGCCACACCAATGTTCCTTCCCGCCGCTATTCTGGGGACACACCTGCGCCGCGTACCCCAACTTCCTGCTCCCATCCAACAGCTTCTGGCCCCTGTAGCTCTGCCTCACATCATCCCCACTAACCACACCCATAAACTCGCACACGCGATCAAGACAGTTCTGGTACTCGCCCGACTCGAAAAACGGCAGGCTGTGCTGCTCCGACCACTCCTTCCTTACATACCCCTGCGTCTGCAAGCTGACGCTCCAGTTGATACTCCCGCCGCCGCCCCAGCACGAGCCTGCCACGACGTTGATGGAGCTATCGACGCTGTTCACGAACCCGTTGTTCTCAAATAGATGGAACCCGCCCTGCTCGCGGGGCATGGGTAGTTGGGACGGGTCAAAGTAGTAGCCCTTCTCGACGACGAGGACGCGGTGGCCCGCTTCGGCGAGAACCTTGGCGCATACGCCGCCGCCGCAGCCGGAGCCGATGATGACGACGTCGGTTTCGACGGTGGCGGGTTCATTGATGGAGGTGTCGAATTGCAGGAATCCAAAGTCTTGGGTGCGGCCGGGGTTCCAGTTGACGGGCACGTCGGGAAAGCCGGTGACGGTGCGGAATAGGGGGCTGGTTTGCAGCCAGATCACTTTGGCAATGACGGTGAAGGTCTTGAAGAGGACGCGGGGGGTGCCGAACCATGAGGTGGCCCAGCTCCGCAGGATGGATTCCCGGATGTGGAGAGGCTGGTCTTGGATGGGGGTGGCGTAACCGGTTAGGAGGAGGCTGCCGGGGCGTGTCCTAGCTTCGGGTGTCAGGAGTCATGTTTTGTTTGTTTTTGTTTACATTGTGACCCAGGGGGAAAGGGGTAGTCCGGGGCAACGCTTGAGTCTGGTGTAACTTGAACGGAGAGCCGGATTGGTGGCTTACGAGAGAGCGTATAAGACGGCGCCGAGCTGATTCCGGGCCGATGCGGGGACGGTACTGAGGGTCCGGCGCACGGCACAGCAGAAGGCCGGGTCATCGGATGCACGTCCGGCCAGATAAGCTGTGAGATGCTCAACCTCGGGTTTCTTCACCACGCTTGCCTGGGCCTTGTTGACAATCTCATTGAACTCGGCATCGGCAATCCCGAGCTGCGTCTTATCATCTTTCTTGTTTGATACAGCTGTGATGCAAGGAATAGTAGCGTCCAACAGGGACATGAGCACGGTCCATTGCGTCTCGGTGAAGCAATCTCCGTGTCCGGGCGGCAGCGGCGGGAGCCCGGGCGGAGTGGGGCCGGATACGGAAGAGGCCATTTTTTGGAGTTCGGGCAATGCGATGTCGGATTTTGCGATTATGACGCGACTGAATTGCGGACGCGATGGAGATGCGAATAGTTTCAGACCTGCATTCTCGGACTGAGTCTCTCAACAAACATTAAGCCTGATCCTCACTCTTGTCCCCCCTCTTTCACCCCTCATCTGATCCGGCCTCCATTGACACATGGCTATCCAAGATGGGAAGAGTGTCCGTGCACACCTCGGTAAAACAGAGGTGAATCAACATTCTGACACTGAGACAAGACGCTTGGGGGTGTCGCCGCCAAGGCTGGGTATAAGTCCAAGTCCATCTTTGGCATGGCGACCGAGTTTCTTTTGCTGGAAATGGACTTTTGGTAAATATCAGCTATCACCATTCTTTTGTTGAAGGGCGATCAATGTTCCGTGTAGTTTGTAGTAGAAGGTATGTACCTCGAACATGGGATACACAGGACGACACATTGGTACGCCCAAACGGCTCACCTTGCAGGAACCATCTGATTCTGCACTCCAGATCTTCTCCTTCATATCTCAATATCCTTGTGATACCCACGCGGGAACGGGAGTGAGCACTGCCACGGACGGAAACGCGGGGAAGAAGTGGACGTTGTTCTGGAGAAACCTGGCGATCACAAAGGCGTGGGCGTTTTGACAGCACCTTTGGCTTTGGATCCATGCTCCATTTTCACGTGCTTGTCCAACTGTTGGCTTTTGGCTGGTCTGGGGAACCCTCACGACCCCTTCTCTCATCCTTTCTTGAAAACACACAATTGCTGACGTCGTGGGAGGCGACAAGTTGCAATGGAAGAGTCGTAGCGAAGGCTCATTTGTATTTGTTTGTACGCTGTCATTCAACAAAACCCCAAACTTGATGCCAAGAATTGCAGCGTGCTACACTACTGTACACTATGTACCTTTTGCGCGGGCAAGGGCAAGGCACAAGCGGTACGTACAGTACCTTCCGCCCTGCAACACCCTCCACAGAACGCGGAAGGACGCGCGCAGGGTTACAGCGCATGAAATGTGCAAGCTCTTCCAACTGTTGGGGAGATGTGGATCAAATGGCGGGGTAAAAAAAGGCTGCTTTTTCCGCGAGTTTTGTTGAATTTGCAGCCCTGTAGAATACACTAGTGTAGAGATCTCAAGCGCCTTGCCATAACTTACAGTAAGAACCTACGTAGTGGACCACATTTTTCGACGAGCCTCGGGATAATGGATCCTTTGCCTGTGGATGCCACCAATTAGGTCTCGGATTTAATAAGCTCCCTGTCTTCAAGTCTTGACCTTTCACATGCAAGGTCGGTCCGTGGCAAGAGACCGATTTGGCCCAGAGAAGTTGAAAGCCCGGGGGGTCAATTGCATCGGACGAACCAAGCCGTTCGGAGATTTCGAGCGGGAACGCCAAGGGGCCGTCGGCACGCCTGGGTCGCAAAATGCCATCTCATCCGATTTTCCAAAATTGACATCACCGTCCGGCTGTTTGGCAAACGACGGACGGGATCGGTTCCACGACTGCCCAGGACCGCCGCTCGATCGCATCGACATTCGGTTTCGCTATGCCAAGACAACCCAAGACGTGAAAGCTGCACGCCCGTCACCGAGCGATCCGATGCCGTCAAACCTGTCAATCTTTCAGTTGCTGTCAAAGTGATTGGCTTTTCTTGACAATACTGTACTGCAACACCGCGCTTCAACGCCTGACAGCCGGCTTTGAGGTTGTTGGATGATGGCACGTCAATGACAAGCACCTAGGTACAGTACCTTGGCAGATACTGGCTGGGCAGGTGCCAAGACAGCGACAACCGCCGCCTCTTGCTGTGCTTCTGTCGTTGTGCTGCTGTTCCATGCCGCTGCCGCTGCCTCCCCGCAGCTCCCGATCTGGTCATCAACAGAGAGAGTTGGAGTGTCCACAAGGATCAACCGTTTTGTTAATAACTCAGCTGGGTAGGGTAGGGAAAGTGAACGTGGTGAGCCAATGAAAACTCTCAACGACAGCCTTCTCCTTCTGTTTCTGGTAAATTATGGGTCGGCCGAGGCTGGTCCTGGCTTACACCGGGCCTCTTGTACTTTCCAGGTACCGATACCTGGAAGCCACGAACTCGCCGGGTCGCGATAAACTCGGTGCATGATGGAGTGGACCCCTTGCCCAGCGGCGATAGATGTGGGAGAGCAACGCCCGCGATGCTGGAAAATGTTGACATGTTGGCTGAAATGCTTTGCAAACATGTTCCCGTTTGCCTTTTGCCTCAAGTTTATGGAAGCTCTATGGAAGTCTACTGGAACATGCCTTATCTCTATCCACCTCAACGGCCGCATGATCTGGATTTCTCGGATACTCCATGTTACCTTGGGTTCTGGGTGGAGCCCTTGGAACGGAAAGTAGGTACCTAAACCTTTTGAATATCGGTGCTATGAGCGAGAGATTGTGGTGGCGACGGGATGCGTGAGGTGCGAGGTGCCTGTGGACAGACAATGCCCTGGAATGGTCTTGCCATGCAGCCCTCGCCCAATGGAATCTTCGCCTTCCATGCTTTCTGCTTCAAGCTACCTTATCGACGGAACCTGCTCGTCTCTCACTGCCCTCTTCGACCCTTAGGTTTGTAATTCAAGTTTGATGCAGTCATGATGTTGAGCATATCGCCTATCTACCGTAAAAGCTCGCGAAACTGGCAAAACGCTTTCCCTGTTTCTGTGCAGGGTAGAGGGCATATCTGTACAGGGAGCTGGCAGGATCAGGTCGATCACTGTGCCTTCGAATGTGTGTAAGTTAACGTCGAGGGCAATGTCCTTCAGTTTTCACTAACTGGGCAGATACATTTGCTGGTGTATGTTGGCTGACTGGGCTTCTTCCTGGCAGATTGCCCTGCACAGAAACAGGGAAAGCGTTTTGCCAGTTTCGCGAGCTTTTACGGTACACATTGTAGATGGCCACTCTCTGGCTGTTGATATCCTCCACCTACTACCTACTTAGTCGCCCTCTCTTCCTCGGCCAAACACTCAGTCGTTCTACTCCGGTTCAAAGTTATCTATCTTGACTGAAACCTCTAGCTGGTCACGCTCGACTTGCTCCCCTTCCGAGCCGATCCGACGCCGGCAACAACTTCATCCACAGATTCCACACAGACGGCCATCAAAAATTGACCAGAGGCCCAGACAACCCAACCCCGGTCTCCAGTGTCGCCGTCCACGGCCATCCGTCGGGCCAATTGCCGACGTTCACCATATCCCTGCAACCCACCAAAGCACATACCAAAAGGTATCCAGAAGTACACAGTACCTTGCTAGTGTGACGCAGAGATTGGACGATCCCGAAAGCGTTGGGGATCCTCTTATACATACTGAAAGTTTGTTTGAAAAAAAAGTCGACAAAAGACTCAAGAACAAAACCTCGCAGACGCCCGTCACGGTTCCCAAAGCTTTCTCTCTCCACGGTTCTCTTTCAACACCCTCCATCCTTCACCGAATTCAACTCGATTTAGGTTGCACCAGGAGTCAGAATGGCGTCCATCTCCTTCTCCCTGCCCCAGGCAGCCCTCTTCAAGTTCCCGCCCGCCACCAACCCGGGCTTCGTCCCCCCTCCCCCGGCCGGCCCCAACTCGGCGACCGTCTTCGACATCCCCGACGATGTTTACTACGCCTGGTTGGACCCCAAGGTCCCTCTGACCATCGCTACCGTCTACGCCGTTACCGCCAAGCTCCTCAACATCTACAACAAGTCCACCGGCAAGAAGCCTTGGACTATCAGCAAGACCAGGCCTTTCCACTGGTTCGTCATTGCCCACAATGTCTTCCTCGCCGTCTACTCCGCCTGGACCTTCATCGGCATGCTCGGTGCCGTCCGCCGCTCTTTCGTGAGCCCCTTCGGTCCTGAGGGTCTCGCTGGTTTCGTCGACTCCGTCTGCCGCATCAACGGTCCCGCTGGCCTCAGCAACTCGGTCTTCTACAACGATGAGGCCGGCGCTTTCCAGACCTACTCTCCCCACGTCACCCTCGGTGCCGATGGCAACCCCAGCCGCTTCGACTCTGGCCGTCTCTGGAACGAGGGTCTTGCCTTCTACGGCTGGATCTTCTACCTCTCCAAGTTCTACGAGGTCATTGATACCCTCATCATCCTCGCCAAGGGCAAGCTCAGCTCCACTCTCCAGACCTACCACCACGCCGGTGCTATGCTCTGCATGTGGGCTGGTATGCGCTACATGTCCACTCCTATCTGGGTCTTCTGCTTCGTCAACTCCTTCATCCACGCTCTGATGGTAAGCTCAAAAGTCCACTCGAGCTTTCCAAACATGAACAAAAGCTAACAGCTTCCTAGTACACTTACTACACCGTTACTGCCCTCAACATCCGCGTCCCTACCCCCATCAAGCGTTCCCTCACCACCATGCAGATCACCCAGTTCCTTGTCGGTGCCTCCTACGCCATCGTCCACTCCTTCGTCTCCTACACCATCCCCGTTGTTGTCGCCAACCCCGAGAAGACTGCTTCCGCCGCCGAGGCCGCCAGCACCGTCGTCGATAGCCAGAAGGTTCTTGTCTTCGGCAACGCTACTCGCGTCGATGCCGCTGATGCCACCTATGGCCAGCGCGTTGTCCCCTGCGTCACCAGCAACAACTCCACCTTCGCCATCTGGCTCAACGTCTTCTACCTCGCCCCTCTCACCTACCTCTTCGTCTCTTTCTTCATCGAGAGCTACACCCGCCGCAGCAACGCTGCTGAGAAGGCCAAGAACGCTAAGCCCGTCGACAACGTCGCCATGGCTGAGAAGGCCGGCTGGGAGGCTGCCAAGAAGATGGAGGGCGAGGTTTATGGCGAGACCAAGGAGGACTCCTCTGAGGCTCGCACCACCCGCTCCGGCTCCAAGCGCATCCTTCGCCAGCGCGCTTAAGTGCCCCCCCTGACCACGATTTGTAGTCAGTCCGATAACTTCCAGTATGAATGGGGGTTATGACGCGCCACAAGTCCGGTCCTGATCCGGGCCCGGCGATAACCTCAAGAGGTCAGATGATGTCAGCTCTCATCTGGTCTCTTCTTCCCTCGCTGCCTGGTCTCTGCAATGAGCCAACAAAGGAGGTGAAGCAAACCAAAAATACCCTGACATACAGAGATACCCGAATCTCTGCACCGCGCCCACGCCTCATTGATCTGTGGGTGAACACACGTATTTCTAAAGGCGGTTGCAGATTATTTCAAACCAAGAGCAGTGCCACTCGGCCGTTGGAGGTTGTTCGAAGATAGAAAACAAGAAAATTTGTGGTTCTCTTGAGACGAGGGATGATTAACGTTGATTGGGTTTTATTAGCATACCTTATGGAAAGAGAAAAAGGGAATGGAACTAGCATGGGACGGGTATTTTGCTTGGGTTATCGGTATATCATTATTTCATCAGCATATTTTGGCACTTCATAGAATAAAACTATTCATGGTCCAACTTCAAAATTCTTACTCATGTGGAGCTCTTTCCTACCGAGTGATATCCTATCCATAATGTCTAATCACTCATGCTCCTCGCCTCTTACTTGTCATGACGATTACGGACATTCTTCCAATATGGTCAAGTCTAACGGCGTGTACCTAAATGTCAACGTTGCCATTCCATCTTCATTCAGCATAACAATCCAAGCACTCCAAGGCAGGAGTGTGTTCGATGTCACCACAATGACGCAAAGCATGACCTCTAGCTATACCCAGCGAAGTGCTTGCTGGCTGCAGTGTTCTTTCCCAATACTTGAAAGAGCTATGAAACCAACTGCCCTTCACGCTTTCCC
Source organism: Copromyces sp. CBS 386.78 (assembly GCA_030685235.1). Taxonomy (NCBI): domain Eukaryota; kingdom Fungi; phylum Ascomycota; class Sordariomycetes; order Sordariales; family Sordariaceae; genus Copromyces; species Copromyces sp. CBS 386.78. Next base: position 480,212 of record MU839097.1, read on the forward strand.
AAGTTCTGCGTTCCGGTCTTCTACCTCTACACCTACCTTAGCTAGGTATCGGGCCAAGCTACCGTTGCACCTGCCACTGTTTGGCTAACAATCTTCTAAGCCCTACTCCTATCGTTCACGGAATTGGCAAGTGTTATCGTTGGTGACCAACTAACCGTCAACGCAGAGAAATGAAGATACAGTGCTCTTCACATTCTCGTCGAATTGTACAAGAGTGAGAGAGGGAAGGTTGATGAATTTCGACGACGACCTGTGTTGATAGCGTCTGCCTTGTTCTTATAGGCAGGCATTGAGTGAGTGTATTCCACATCTAAGCATCAGATGGAAGATGTAATGGTATGGTCTCTTGCCCATTGAGAAGATCGAACGTAGCACATGTTTTTAAACACGCTTCAGGTTAAAACTCACAGTGTCTCTTAGTAGGAGGAAGGGAGGGAGGTGAATAGACTTCCTGGGAGCTCTCCTCTCTCTCTCTCTCTCTCTCTCTCTCTCTCTCTCTCTCTCTCTCTTTTTTTTTTTTTTTTTTTTTTTTTTTTTTTTTTTTTTTTTTTTTTTTTTTTTTCACTCCTCTCTTCACTTCTCTCTTCATTTTTCTCTTGACTTCTCTCTTTCCTCGTTCTTTTTTCTCGTTCTCTTGCTCTCCCACGTCTCTTACTCGCTCCCCTCCCGTGTTCCATTAACCGCATGTCCACTCTCCTGTCATCCTTCCTGAGCAAAGCTGGAGGTACCAACCTCTCAATGTAGTAGGAATACTACAGGACTGCCTGCCCGTCTGCCTGCTCGTGGCCAGCCAGTTATTTTTTCCGACCCACTGATGTCTAGCTGGACAAGGAAAAGTCACCAAGTAAGTTAGTCAGCCAGCTGTTGTAAGATCAATTCTGCCCCTCTGACGCCTGATTTTTGACTCCTACCATAACTCCTGGAAGTTGGAGGTATTGAGGGAATAGTGGGGGGATTACAATGACATACCTTACCTCTGTAGTCAAGAAGTAGGATGTCTTGAAATCTGTCTCATTATTATTGTCATCATCATCCATCATCAGGCCGGGCAGTGTACCGTACTTCTCATGCACAGGGATACCATGTAGCCCTCAGGGTTGCAAGGGATACGACTTACAGTCCCTGCTTGTCTAAACCCTACAGTAAAAGTACTGAAGTATCATGAAAAGGCACAACCATCATGAGCCCGTAGCGGGGCCGAATAACGCCGGGCGGGATCCGAATTTCGAGTCCGGGGGCGCTCGAACGATGTCATCCCGCAACGTGGACACCGTCCGTCCAAGTCCAGAGTGCCGGAAGACATGCTGCTGCAGGACGCCATGAATGCAGGTACGCACGCCAACGCCACTTAGTCACGCACATATGTACCTCCAAGCATGTTCATCTTGCATTAACTTGGCCTTTGCCAGTGGGACTGAGATGTTGAAAGAGATGAGACAAGCAATGGTGGGAATGTGGGGGGTAGTGACGACACAGCCTTTTATGGAAGAACTTTTTGATATTAGACACTCGTCTAAGACTCTACGGACTATCATGCCTAGGTAGCATGGAACTACCCAAGACTACTCGTGAGGAACGGACTAGACAAAGGTACTTGCCGGTATGCTCATCCTTCAATAACCATGACCTAGACAACTCAGGAAAGGAAGATCAGGGTGACTACAGGCTGACTGGGGAGTACAACAGCAACGGGACTACAGGAGAGAGAGCTGATTGTTAACTCATCTGAATTAAGATTTCTTCGAACAAGTACATGTACCATGAATACGCTTGAGTTCTTCAAAACTTATCTCATCTGGCACACTGACTGGTATATCCTCCTTCTATATCACGCAGACATACACACGAATAGGGAGAAAATGCGGAACACTGATTTGAGCAACGAACCCGATAAGCCTCCGGTTCTCCATCTTCTCTCTCATTTGAGTCCCATGTTGTTGTAAACGTACACATCTTCTAATAACGCCTGTAAACTGTCCTGTAGGAATGTCCCTATGAACCAGAGAGAAAGGAAGAAAAATCAGTAAAAGCTGAAACAAACGCAAACATAATGCAGATCTCAACCACATAAACAACACCGCGAATGCCGAGCGCAGGGGTCCTTCTTCGAACATGCTTAAACGAAAACAGTAAACATTCCGTCGGCAACGCCAATTATGCAAATTTGCAAATCAGTGGGTTGGGCTAGCTGGCAGGCGGCCTGGCTAGCCCCCCTTCTCAAACAGAAACAGCAAAGAATAATAGTAATAACAACTCTCAAACTCCATCCAGGATTCCAGCAAACACAGAGCAGCAAGCAACAAAGATTATTTGTTGTCACGAACGTTGCTGTCGTTGTCGTCGTATAACGAGGGAATATTGGTCCATCGCTCGAGTGCACTGAATCTGATCCCATGACCAGATCGAACTATTCATCACCAAAAGCCAAATCGGCGGAACTCCACTTGGTAGGATTGGTACGGGTTGACCGCGTCGAAGGTGAAGAAAGTGGAGACTTTAGCGGGACGACGTGGAACCTCCCACTTCCCTCCCTATACCCCGGCGTGGAGCGAGCGAGCGGCCTCAACGATGCGGGTCCGAAGCTGCAAGTCGCGAGTCGTGTGTCCTCCGCTCGACGAGAAGTCCGCCGAAATGCCGCGCAAGCAAACCCTGGGCAATTTGTTGTGTGTAGGCCCAAAGGGTGAATGCAAGCAAAAGAAGTCAACTCCATTGCGAGCGGGTTGACTTTGTTGTTGTGATACGCAAGCCTCTCTCTCTCTGTCTTTTCTTTTTTTTTTTTTCGGGGTTTGCGAGGCCCAAAGCCAAGAGGCAGTAATAAAACTGAAGCAACCCAAAAAGCAGACGCTCAATCCCGCGATGTTGGGAATTCTATGCCGTGTAGATCAGAACGAACCGTCTAAAAATGTTCATCCGAAGCAATGCAACCCATTAATTCCACCTCTTTGTGCCATATTAGGTGCGTGATTGTTGAACGTATATTCGTTTCGTCCAATCTTGTGCCATGTCGGTCGTAGAAAAATGTTGCTCATTGTCGTCGTCGCCGTTGCCGGATGGGAGGATCCACTCAACTCCGCGTCTCCGGTGCGATTCGACCCGAGTAGTAAATGCACACGTATTTTGCGTGATCGTTCCGAGCGCTAGCAATCCGGCTGGATCGCATGGTTGCAAAAAGAACAGGTCTTTAACCGGGAGACCTGTGTAGATATGATTTTAACAGAGGCCGATCAAGCCTTCAGAATGTGCTCCAGTTCCAGTCCCTAGGGACGCTGTGGGCCACCTCGGGCATGCTCGGCAAGCTTAGATTGAATCCCATCTTGATCCCCGTGGGGGTGGTGGGAGAAGCGAGAACCGGGCTGCCCGGCTCAGAGTTGGTCAAGTTGCCGTCACCCGAAGTAGAGGAACTGCTGGTGGACGACTGGCTGTTGGCCCGGCTTCGCCACTCCTTAAATTGCGAATAGCAATGCTGGCAGGCGCGGCTCGGAGTTCCCCGGGGGTTGTAGTTCGCATCTTGATCCAAGGGGATCTCGAATGCGCTGTGGACGTCGCAGAATATGTTTCCGCATCTGCGACAATGGTGGCGGCGGGTGAAGTAGTTGAAGTTCTTCTTGCACCTGGCATCATCGCATACCGTAGACTCTGCGTCGGGCTATATAGTGAAGATGTGTCAGTCCATGCAACTTGTGTCACTCCAAAACACACAGAAGCCACACCAAAGTGAGACATGCCAGGGCACATGGGGGGAACGTACCTTCCAGTGCTGCCGCGTCGGCACCCCAGTCGGCTTGGGATAATGATCCAGATTCACGTTGGGCTCGATGCACATGCCGCTATCTCCGGTGTTTCTCCTGCTCAGCCGCCCCAAAGCGCCCAGTCCAATGTAGCTGGTGTTTGGCTTCAACTTCTGCTCCTCGACGATCTCCTCGTCTTTAGAGCTAGGCCTCGATGTCGGCGGCTTGGATGCGTACTGGTTCGGCCTCAGGGCCGCCGGCATATACAACGGGCGGATTTGACGAGTGAGGGTCTTTGGGGAGGTTGGCGAAACATTCCCAGACGTGCTCAGGGGAGAAATCTGCTGGCTGTTGCCGTGGCCGCTGTACTGGGCCGGTGGCTGATAAGGAGCACCAGTGCTCACTTGCTGAGGTGACGGCTGTTGGCGATTCATATTGGGGTTATTGTGAAAGCCACGATATGTTTGCTGGAAATGGGGTTGCTGCTGCTGGTGGTTGGGGAACCGAGGCATCACGAAGTCGGTAGCCATTTCTGTGGCGGTGGGCTGATGATGAGGCGGTGATGTGTTCCGAATTCGCAGAACAGAAGGTCGATGCTGTGTGGTTGTGGATAGCTCCAGGCCAAACAACTCGGAGCGCGGGAAAGGACGGTTGGGCGCGTGCGGCTTGTTGAATCGTCGTAGTAGACAGAATGGGAAGTCGCGAGGAGACGAGGTTGACAGGAGCGATCAAAGGCTGGTGTGGAGAAGCTTATCGGTTTGAAGTATATAAAGGCTGGGCGAAGTTGAAGGTAGGGTGAGGTTGAGGTAAGTTGGGTAAGATGATAGCGGTCGGAAATTAAACGGCAAGCATCCGAAGATAGGACGGAGAAAGTGAGAGATGGTTACGGCTGACGTTCAACCTCCCTTGGTTGATACGTCAATGATATATTGAGGGGTCCGTGTGTGTCCAAACTCCGAGTTATGTATGCGGCTTGCACATGGGCAAAAAGGTGAAGTTCAGGTAATGAGAGGGTGAGGAGTAGAGTATTATGTATGGTAATGTGGGAAGTACGGAGTGCGGTGGGAGGCTTGGGAGGGAGCGGATCGAGGTACCTACCGTAGGTAAGGTAGGTATAAGAGCCGAAGTTGCGTTTGTAAGATCGAACGGAGGGACGGACAGATAATGAGTCGAAGTACCGCCAATACGGGACAGATACCCAGGTAAATATCTCTGGCCGTCAAAAGAAGACAGATACTCTGCAGGAATAGTCCATATGTATAGAACACGGATGCACTATGACTATTATCGCTTTCCAATACCCAACAGGTGGATACCTTAAATTGCTTGTCAAAACAAGTCCGCAAGTCTGGCCGACGGCAGACCGCATCGAATGGGGATCTGGCAGGGGGACGAGGTCGTGTCGGGAAGGTCCTCTTCGTCCATCGACGGAGCACGGGAAGACGAGTGAGAGCCAAGAGGGCCAAGAGCGAACGATGGTTCCTGTCCAGGTTACGTACCCGGCAAGACGTTGCACCTGCACTTGCCTCTACACATACAACCAATGGAATTGGCTCGGCCCTGGTCTGCAGCAGCGTAGGTATCCATCCGACCCACCCACTGCACTGCGAGTCCACTGCAAAGAGTCCAGTGTCCACTGGGCTTCGTCGCCGTAGCAACGTCCCCAGCATCCCGTTCTCTCTTGCTCACAAGCGAACGGCACCGCGACGGCAGAGTGAGATCGCTGGGGAAAGAATGGCAAAGAGCCACCACTCGTGAGACTTGTCCTAATCGATGCAAAGAGCGGTGGAGCACCATCGCGGCGTTAACTCTGGTGTGGAAGGAGGAACGCTCATACCAGGCCACCTCACGAATCCCCCTGCCGGCCTCGCTTTCCTCTTTCAGCCACCTCCTCGTCGTTAACATACACTACAGATGTCGAGATGGAGGCATGCGATATGATCATTGCGGTTCCGTCGAGTTTGAACACGGTAGGTAGTGCGTCAGCTTCATCGGTCTGGCGTCTCAGAGATCGGATACAGGACCAGAGTTTCATTATCGGTAATGTACCAGCTCGCAGGCACCGCGGTTCCATGGTAACATGGGAACATTGTGTGCCCATGATACGATAAGAAATTGATGGGAATCCGTACGGGTGTAATATCCGGGCCTGGTTGGTGATGATCGATGACATTTCATGTTCTCGGAAAGGCGACTGAAGCCATCGATCCATTCCGTCTCACTCGTAGGAGCTTTGCTCCGTAGGATCACATACTGCATAGTGGTGAGATCCTATACCTCATGGAGACGGGAAGATATTGACGTCCACGATCTCTCGCTCGGCGGGTGAACTCGGCAGAGGCCCGTTATCGCTTCAGGAAACCTCGTTATAAGCATGTACCGGCTTTTGTTGGTTATATTTGTGTTTTCTGATTACCTCTCCGCATCCTCAGTTTGTCTTCTTGGAAACTATTGTTTTTGAATATCAAGATATTTAAATACCCTTGACGAAGGCGAGCAGTATGTTTTAGGTTCTGAGTGGTCGTCCTTGTCATTGCACGTGTCAATCATTATGGTTGAACAAAAGCAAGGAAAAGGACACGGAGATGCAAGAAGTTAGGACAAGATCTGCCTATCATTGGGTCGCGGTCTCTTACGGGGCTGTAGGCACTAACATGCACTAGCGGGGCGGTGTTTGGCCGGACGCCCACCTGACTGTTGCTTCACAGCCCAGGATGTCGATGGCCGGGCTCAACAAGAAGCGGGCGGCCGTGGTTGGCTTCAACACATCGCTATTCAGCCTCGGACGACAGCTTGATTCCAACGACACCCATCGCATCGCCATCGCCGCCATCGACCGCGCGTTGTCTACCAGCAAATTCCGCCCTCTAATCCATCGACAATATTCGAGCCCGAACCACGACAGACACAGCGACACGCCTCCGTGGACGAACCATCACAACCCATAACCTAATTTAACGACGTACCCCACGATTCGCCAATTCCAGACCTCGTTGCCTTCCACACCATCACGTCGCCATCTTCTTAACCGTCGCGAAACATCAATCTCTTCCTGGACACTCGAGAACCGCCAACTGCGAGTCTCGATTGCTTTGCGCCAAACCTTTGAAACAAGACCACCACAAACCCCCGGGATCATCTCAATACCGCTACCATGAAGCTCTACTACATTGGTGTAAGATACGGCTGCCTTTGGGGGGACGGAGGCACCTGCTGACTGGGAACAAGATCTACAAAAACACCGAGCAGCCTGCGGTGCAGCTCTGCGGTGCCCATGAGCTTAGCGACTTCTCCAGATTCACACGAGACCAATACAAGAACTTCATGACCATGATTAGCAGGACCGTCGCAGAGAGGACGAAGCCTGGCCAGAGGCAAAGTGTTGAGGAACAAGGTGCGTCTATGGTCAGCTCGCTGCTCGTGTAGATACGCCTAGCTGACAAGATTGTGTCCGAACAGACTACATTATCCACGCCTATGCCCGCTCCGAGGGTGTCTGCGGTGTCGTCATCACCAAGGACTACCCTCCTATCGCCGCTCACAGTGTCCTCTCCAAGCTCATGGACCAGTTCCTCTCGGAGAAGCCGATCGCCACGATAAACGCCGCGAAGAACGATGGCGATATCCCTTTCCCGGCCATCGAGCAGTACCTCCGCGATTACCAGGATGCCAACAACGCGAGCAGCATCGCAAAGATCCAGCAGGAGCTCGACGAGACCAAGATTGTCCTACACAAGGCTATTGATAGCGTATGTCCAGATACGGGAGGTAGCAGTTCTCTATAAGTTGCTAACAGATGTATAGGTTCTCCAAAGAGGCGAGAAGCTCGACGACCTGGTTGCCAAGAGTTCCGACTTGAGTGCGCAGAGCAAGATGTTTTACCAGAGCGCGAAGAAGCAAAACTCGTGCTGCCTGGTTATGTAAAGGTCATTCTTCAGCAACCAATCGCCCGCGGCTGTCTCCGCTTCTAGTCAGCCGCACGATATATACCATCGACCACAGCGTTCCCTCCTGCCGAAATACAAAGAGCGCTTGGCCTTTCGTCTTGTCCGAGACGCAGGCATGTGTCTCATCCAACTCAGTTATTGGTTTCCGCGCAGGTTGCAGTCTGGCCACTGACCTTAAGGCCTTGCTGTAGCCGGTTTGGACATATGAAAGCCACTCACCTTGTCGGCTTCTTGGGCTTTTAGTATGCTAAACATGTGATTAAACCTGCAATATACCCTTCCTCATGTTCATACATGTGTGGTACATCTGAAACATACCAATAATAGTAAGTGCTCGTCGAAAAGCTATGTTGTAACTACATCAAGCCATGAGATGTAGTCCTGTTATAGAGCTGTTATCTGTCAAATCCGCATCTGCGTGCCATCTGGCACCTCTGGTGATCCCCACTCCGTTTCTTACATATCCGTTAATTTCATACCCACCCACACCACCGTCCAAATGATCGGTATCCATAGCTTTTCGCCCGCATTCCGTCCTCATTCGGTAGGCGGTCTTGCCACCACCCGTCCGTGTTAAGGGCATGTTTGGTTGCTCTGAAATAGGCCTCTGAACGCCTTACTCTGAAGTGCCCATTCAGAGGGCCTGCACGGACCTCTCTAAACCGGATTTTATCGCAAAATGCCGAGATCTTGAGCTCCACCCTGTTATAGTTCAGAGCGGAATTTTAGAGGGCCGTTTGGTGCCCTATAATTGTGGAGTCTAAAATTTTTATATATATATTATATATATATGCTTATAATTGATATGATGTGATATAAAACTTTCTTTTTATACCCTCAATATCGACTAATACTACTAGCGAGATAGGCAGTTAACCGCTATTTGTATAGGTATAGGCTTCTTAGGCCTCTTAACCGATTGCTTCCTAGGCTATTATTAAGAGGAGAGCGTATAAGAAAGCCTAGTAATAGATTGAGGTTTAGGAGAAGACTTTATTTAGGAAGTTTAAAGAGGTCGTCGATAATAGTTTTACGAATTAAAGCGGGTATAAAGAGATTGTATATTACGGTATTATAAATATTTTACGCGAAAAGTATAGTATTGAATTTAATATTGTATAAGTACGTAATAAAATCGATTATTTTAAGCGTAAGTGGCGTGTTTAGTAGGTTTTCGCTGGCTTCGTTGGCTAATCTGGCTTTGGTTACGACGATAATATTAATCTTTATACTACTAAAGATTTTGTATAGGACTCCTTCTTAGAAGTTAATTATATAGTAAGTTCGATCGGTTGGGTATATTTATTAATAGTGTAATAGAATTATAAAGAGTGTATATAATTTTGTATTAAGACCTTTCCTTACTATAATTTTATAGAGGAAGCGTTCTTTAATAATTAGGATGCTACCGGATCCTATACTTTAATATTAGGAGTACTCCTATTACGCTGAGAGATCCTACTTATAGATGTACTTTATAATTCGGACGACGAGGATTTCGAAGGGGAGTTCGCGGTATTTGTTTACATTAGTAAAAAGAGAGCTGCCGCTTCGACCGATTTTAAGAAGAAAAAGAGGAAGATTAATGGCGAGGCTATTAACGAGAGTTTTAAATATTTTGCTAACGCGATTTTTATATTAGATTATTAGAAGGTGGTTGCGTACGAATGGATAGCGAAGGCGGTCGCGATATTCGAGAAGGATTAAGAGGCGTAAATTTATTTTAATATTAGTATTTATACTTTATATAAGTGGGAGGAATTAGAATTGAGGGCATATTATTTTGTAATTATTTTAAAGAAGATGAAAGAAGTATACTTTAGAGTTTTTAAGAGGAGGTTAGGTATAATAGAGGAGGAGGAGGGGGGGGAGGAGGAGGATTTGCCCGCTTTGTAATTGTAGGAGGAGGATTTGGATGCGTTTAACGAAAGTTTGGTTAATTTAGTTTTTAATTAATTATACTTGAGTGCGTTGCGTTTAGACTTGTAAATATGCTGTATTATAGTGTACTATAGTAGTTTGCTCCTATATATAGGGTTCTTATAGACGGGAGGGGGGCGGGATGTAAGCCTTACCTTGGATTTGATTTTTATTGCTTTTATTTATATTAATACTTTAATATTTAAAAGAAATTGTATATATTACGGGGGTGACACCGTTGGAGGTATGGTTGGATATACGTAGTTGTACGAGGAAGGAAAGAAGGAGGAGGGAGGAGTGCGGTCTGGATATAGGGCAGGCTGTGCCGTGCCCTGGATCCAGGACCGAGGCCCACTGGTGTATACGTGCGATCCTATTGGCCAATGGCCAATAGGGATGACTAGTTATACCTAGTCGTATACGTAGTACCTAGTGGTGCTATTATAGGTAATCTTGTAATACTACCTCCCTATAAAAGAAGCTTATAGAGTTTTAAACGATCTATTTAGTATATATATATAAAATAATAGAATCTTGTTTCAATCTCCGTTTTCTAATTCTTCGATCCGTAATTGAACGCTTACAATCTGCGATTAAGCGGCTACGTTGTCGTTATTTCCCTACTAATAAGTCCTAACCTCTAGCTATACTTCTATATTCCTTGTCGGGGGCCGCTTTCCTTACTAGACTTCTACTAATCTCTTAAATATTTTGTAAAAGAATTCGTCTATTTTCTTTAAATCTTCTTCGGATAGGGGTTCGAATTCCCGGCTTACTAATTCGACTATAGCCTCCTACGCTTTTATATTGCGGCCGGCGGCGATATTTACTACGGCGGTATTAATTTACTCCTTTAAGTCGGTAATACGTTTAGAGCGTTTCGGGAGCGGGGCTGGGGACGCCGTATAGTGTGTTTAGGGTGTGGGCGACGCTGTATAGTGTATTTAGGGTACTAGGGCCTTCCGTTTTAGGGTCCGTTCTTAAAATATAGCTTTAATCTCTGGCCAATTTTAAACCGCTGGTGGGATGGGGGTATTTAAATAATCGTAGTAAAATGCGATAACGGAGTCCCTTATTCCTTTAACGTTATTGAAGGGCTCGTCGGTAGGGTTATAATACTTTTATTTTATAATATAGAATTAATAACAGTTGCTTCCTCGTTAAAAATAGTTTAAAAGTTTATTAAGCTCCTACTCCGCCACCTCTTCGTAATTATCTATTCTAATTATAATTTTGCTTTTATTAGCTCGTATATCGCTTTGTAAGTCGGTTTAGCTAGGGAGGCCTTTACGGTAAAGTTTTACTATAAAGACGTAGAATATTAGCGAATACTTTATATTAGCAGGTAAAATTAATTTAATATTATAGGATTACATTTAATTTACTTTGAAAGGGCCTTCCTATTATAGGGATAACTTATCGTATAGCTTACCATTATTAAAATTAATTATATTAAATAAAACGAAATCCTTAGCGCGGTATTTTAGTATATTAGACCGATTTTCGTTAGCGTTGGCTTCGTATCGGTCCTATGCCTTCTTTATAAAAATATTTATATAGTCTTAAATAGCTTCGAAACGAATAAATAATTCGCTAGCCTTTATATATTCCTTCTACTGTACTAGCGAGAAACTTTCTAATAGTATAATAGCTACGGGTTCGATACTTATACAGAGGTAAAAACTATAATTAGTAAAGAAAGGGGTCACGTCCGTAATTAATAATACTATATTATTTCCTGCGAATTCCGCTAGTAGTAGCTATCGTACCCAATTTATTTATATTTAATTAACGAAAATACGTAAATATTATTCTATTTCTATATTAATACGCTCCGTTTAGGTATTAATCTATAAGTAGAAGGTAGAATTTAATAGTTTCTTAATAACTAAACGTTTATAGATCGTAAACTAGAATAAAGATATAAACTAAATACCGCGGTCAAAAATAATAATATTAGGTAAGTTATAAAAGGTATAAATACAATTAATAAAACAGTCCGCTAATTCTTCCGCTTCTATAGTAACGGTCGGAATATAGTAATATATCTTTATTAAATAGTCTACGATAATAACAATATATTTAAATTTCTAACCTAAATAAAAGCTTTCCGGTAAAGGGGAAATATAATCGACCGATATATTAATTTATAGTATATAAACCGCTAATATAAATTTGAAATAGCTTACCTTAGTTCGTTATAATACCTTCGTCTTAAAATATACTAGGCAACTTTTATAATAAGCTTTAATAGCCTCTACTATATTTGACTAATACTAATACTCGTTTATCTATACCTACATTTTATCCCTACTTAAATAGCCGGCCGTTAATAACGAATAAGCGCGGTAGATCAATAATAAATAGGTGGCAATATTATTAGGGTCGATAAATACCCTTCTTTTATAGTAAGCCTTGCCTCCCGTCGTAGAATATTCGGCGAAAGCGACTTTAAATTTCTTCTTAATATAAAGGTGCTATTTAGTACGACTTAAGTCCTTTAAATAGCTAACGGCCTTTTATATTAGGGTTAACTAGTCGTAATTCTTGTTAATAATATCGTCGGTTAATTTATCCGGTTCCTCTAAGGTATTTAAGAATAATAGGAATATTTTTTTATCGAAGTCGAAGTCGTTACTAATTATTATAGCCGATAAGGAGAGGTACCCCTCTTTAAAGCGGGCGGGGTTAATAAGCTTATAATTTCGTATTTTTAAACGATAATCATTTATATCTAAAAATATATCTTCTAACTTTTTATTTAATATATTGGGGCGAAGATTTTATAACCCTAGCGTATAGAAGATTAAGAAATTAAATTATAATAGGAATTATAACTATTATATATAGCGGGGTATAAACTACTTATTTATCGTAAAAGTCTTTAAATTCTTATAATCGGTAATAATATTAAAAGGTTATTAGGTACCTTCTAATTCTAGGCGCTACTCCTCTAATACTTTAATAATAGTAAAGAGCTCTTTATCGTAGATATTATAATTATACTCCGCTACTAAATACCGTGCTAAGAAGTACGTAATTAGGTAGAATTCGCTATTATCCCCGTATTAGGAAAGGGTACTTCTAAAAGCCTAATTCGAAGTATTAGTTTCGACGACCGTCTTCCTAGACTAGTCGTAGATCTATAAAGTTAGTCCGCTAGTAAATATAGCCTTTAGGGTTTTAAAAGCGGATTACTATATTGTAGTCTATAATTATTCTACGTCTTTCTTTATAAAATCGTATAATAGTACTACTATTATTGAAAAACCTTTAATAAAACGACAATAGAAATTAATAAATTTTAAGAAATTCTATAAAAGTTTTTTTAACGTTAGAAATTGCTAATTTATAATAGTTTTAACCTTTATTAAATCTATTTCGATATTACCGAATATAATAATTAGTTTAAAATATTTGGTTTTTTAATATAAAATTCGTACTTATCGATATTAATTTATAGGCCAGCCTTTTCTAAGCGGGTGAAAATATTATTTATATATTTCTAATATTCTTCCTCATTATCCGAAAAGATAAGGATATTATTTAGGTAAGCAGTTATATAGATATCTAAAATATTGTACAAAATATTATTAACGTAATTTTAGAATATACTAAGTATTCCTTATAGGCCGAATAGATAGATTAGTAATTTAAATAGGCTAAAGCGGGTAATAAACGCTATTAACTATTCGTATCCTTTTACAATACGAATACAATTAAAAGCGGCGATAATACTTAATTTAATAAAAATCTTTATTTTATAAATAGCGTTAAGGGTCTCTTTAATTAAAGGGAGTGGGTAACGGTTTTTAAAAATAACGTTATTAATCCCCTTATAATTTACGTAAATTCTAATACCTCCGCTTAGCTTCTATACTAGTAGGATTTAGGAAGCGGCTTCTAATTACGAAGGATAAATAAACTTATTATAGAGATTTTCGTCGATCTACTTTTTAATTATATTTAATTCGTCGGAGTTAAACGCCTTTAATCTCATATAAGGCGCTTATTCTCCTAGGCGGAATTCGATTTTAAAATTATAAAAGTAGTAGGGGGGTAAGACTATTACGTTATAAAGTCTAAAAATGTCGAAATAATTCTAATATTATTTAGGAAATTTCTCCTTAATTTAAACGTCGGTTTTAGGTAATTTATTGGCCTTTTCGTAAAACTTAGCCACGTCTTCTTCTATAATATTAGCGGCGAATCTAATAATTTTACAACGTTCGAAATCCTTATTTATATTACTACTAAAGTAAACGTATTTAACGATCTTTATTATTCGGATAATAACTTTAAATCTTTTACTAGTGTAAATATTAATTTATAAATAGTAACGCTTACTTAGTAATTTCTTATACTTAGCGTTATTACCGTCTTAAATCTCTTACTCTATCTCTAGGGTAAGGTTCGTTAAACCGTTGGGTATATTGTAGTCGTAGTCGTAGTCGTATTTAATTCCTATCCCTACCCTTCTATTAACGACGCCTTTATTATTTCTATATTCTTTAGGCTCTAGGGCGCCCCCCTCTACTTCTTTAGCCCGGGCTTCCTCCTCCGCTTTAACCTCTTCTAAAATTTTATAGAGTTCTACATACGAAGTACAAAATACCCGTAGGTAATATTTTTCGTACAACTAATTGAAATTAACAGCTATTATATCCCTAATATTTGCGGGGTTAATTAGCTCGTTCGAAAAATATGTTTTATATACTATAACGCGGTAATAGGGGTCGGATCTTCGCTAGCCGGCCACGGTGCGGCAGATAGTAGGCTTAGTCCGTTTAGGAGTTTCGGTAACGGTATTCGTAATTGGGGCGGGATCTAAGGTATTAGGGGTATTATATTTAACGGTAGCGGGAGCGGAGTTTGCAATTAGTATATTTGCGATTAATATATTAGAGCCGACTACCTCGGTTATACTCTATACGGTTTTGTAATAACGTATATAGATATACTTTTAAACCTTAGGCGCGTGCTATAAGGAGGGTAAAAGGTCTACGGGAAGGTAGCGGTTAGTATAGTAGTTAGTAAAGGTAATAGTGCTGTCTAGCTATAATATTATAGGGTTATAAAACTTGAGCTATAGTATACCTAAAATAACGGGATAGTCGTCGGCTAGGTTGTAGGCTAGTATAGCAATCGTTTCTATATAGTAACCGATTTATAGTTAAACTTCGTAGTAATAAGTAATAAAGTCTTTAAATATACCGTCTACTAAATATAAGGCCTTTAATTTAGGGAGTTTTAATAGTAGGATATTATAGTAAATAATAAAACTATAATTAATAAAAGCGAGAGCGGAATATCCGCTATTAATTAAAGCGGTATATTTATTTCGTTAATTATACGGTTTATAAATGATTTAAGTAGAAAAGAGGATATAATTATTATTATAGTTATCTAAATTTGAATTTTTAAATTAAATTACTTTTAAATTTGCTAGATTATCTACCTTTTCTTCTATTATTACTATAGATAATAATTTCTCTAAACGATTTAGTAGAGAAGCGGCGCATTTCCCGCACTATATTCCGTAGGTTAGGTAAGAGTTAGAATAGTATCACAGGATTACTTATAATGGCACATAGCACTAGGGCACTATATGGTCGAGTCTATTAGCCATTGGCTAATAAGACCGCATACACGCACGCACTAGTAGGCCTCGGTTTAGATCTAGGTACGGTATAGCCTGCCCTATATCTAAACCGCACTCCTCCCTCCTCTCCTTCTTTCCTTCCTCGTATAATTATATTTATCCAACTTTACCCCTAACGGTATTACCCCGTAATAATTAATTATACCTACTATTACGCTATATACGTATACTTTAAAATAAATTATCGCCGCTATCGTAAATATTTCCGACGAGCCTGCAATTTCGTCGCACCGCGATTAAAATCCGTCGTACTACAATACACCTCTCTCTCGTCGCATCGCAACAAACCTCTTTTTCGTCGCTATAAAATAACTAACGAATACTATTTACACTACAAAATAGTAAGCACTTACGCTACAAAGTAGCAAATACTAATTACAACTACTTAAATAGCGGCCCCCATTACTAATTTCGACGTCGCTATCTCTATAATTAATACTATCGTCGGCTCTAAGTACGAACAATTCTTTAAAAATATTATAGAAACCCTTAATAGTACCGCTCTCTAATACCCAAATAACCCAATCGTAGAAGAAATCTTTAATACCGCTTTTAAACTCGCTTAATATACTACTTTCCCCTACGTTATTACTACTTTCGCTTAATTAATTTATATAAATTTAATTCAAATTAATACGTTCGCTAGCGCCGTTTAAAATTCCTTCGAAGCTGCCTACTAATAAATCGCTAATTAAGAAAGTATTATTATTAACCTTTAATAAAAATTCGCCAACTTTTAATAAAAGGCCTAATAACTTTATAATAATTTTATTATAGCTAATAAGATTAATATTAAATTTAAAAAGACTATTAAAACCTAAATTAAAGCCTTTAAAAAAACCGTTCGTAATAAAATTACTCCGCCCGCTTCTATCTCCGCCTCTAATTTTAATAACGAAATTACTATAACCACCCCAAAAACCCGTACGAATAAAAACCCCGCCGTTTATACTAATAAAGATACTTCTACTATTAAACGTACCGAAGCCTTCTAAAATTAGTATAATAAAATCCAATTATATTAGTTCTAAAATACTTAATAATTTAATTAAAATAAACGTTATAAGTTTACGCAAATCCTTTCGTACTTTAGAAACAATATATTTAAAATTCTATCGCCCTATATAATACTTATTATTAAAGAAAAAAACCCAACTAAATAGAAGTAAGAGAGTGTAGAAGCCCTCTTTATTTACTTTAGTATAAAGTATAATCGTATAGACCTTACCCTCGAAGTACGCCGCAATTTCGAATCTTTAAAAATATTTAAGGGTACTAAATAGTTCGATTTTAAAGATAAATTTATTATTATCGTTAATAAATACAATTTCGACGATACTATAAAAACCTATTACTTAAAAATAAAGGTTACGAACGAAATCTATAATACTATTGCTCACTAATAAAATACTCTAACCTACAACGATTTTAATAGCTAACTCACCTTCTATTAGAAATTCGCTACTAACTTAAAAGAACGTAATTAGCGTAATAAAATTAATATCTATTATAAAATTAATACTAAAGGAATTAATAATAATACCGCCGCTCCCGAACGTACCGTCAATTAAAGTAGCACTACTATAAATTTTAACGCTATAAAGGCTATTAACGTTTAATTATTTCGTATAATCGATAAAGTAATTATTAATTATTATATATAAAATAATCTTTATAAGCGCTATACTAACCCTAATTATTACGCTTATAAATACCGTAATAATATTAATACCGGCATCCCTAAGGAATAAAGGGAGTGTAATTGTTGTAACCGTCGTACTAAAGGAAGTAATAACAATTGTAGCAAACCCGCTATAAGCTAGACCGGCTACGGTAATAACGGTAATAATAGTATTCGCGTTAACGCCGTTGCTATTAATAAGCCCGCTACTCCCGCTATAACCCTCGTTCCAACTCTTGCCCAACCTATAGAATATAGTGCGGGAAATACGCTACCTCTCTATTAAATCGCTTAAAAAGGCCGTTGTCTATAGTAATAATAAAGGAGGAAGTAAATAATCTAATAGATTTAAAAGTAATTTAATTTAAGAATTCAAATTTAAATAGCTATAATAATAATTCTATCTTCCTCTCTATTCAAATTATCTATAGACCGTACAACTAATAAAGCAAATATACCGTTCTAATTAATAGCGGATATTCCGCTTTCGCTTTTATCGATTGTAATTTTACCGCCCGCTATATTATCTTACTATTAAAATTCCCTAAATTAAAGGCTTTATACCTAGTAGATAATATATTTAAGGACCTTATTACCTATTACTATAAGGTTTAATTATAGATCGGTTACTATATAAAAATAATTGCTATACTAGTTTATAACCTAACCGACGACTATTCTGTTATTTTAGGTATATTGTAATTCAAATTTCATAACCTTATAATATTATAATTAAATAATACCGTTACCTTTACTAGCTAATACGCAAATTACTACCTTTTTACTAACTTTTCGCCCTCTTTATAGTACGCGCCTAAAGTCTAGAAATATACTTACATACGTTATTACAAAATTGTACAAGGTATAACCGAAGTAATCGACTCTAATATATTAGTTGCGAATATACTAATTGCGGACCCTACTCCCGCTACTATTAAAAATAATAACCTTAATACCCTAAATCCCGCTCTAATTGCGGATATTATTACTGAAACTCCTAAACGGATTAAGCCCGCTATTTACTGTACTGTAGTTAGCTAACGAAAATCCGACCCTTACTACTGTATTATAGTATATAAAATATATTTTTTAAATAAACCGGTTAATCTTATAAATATTAGAGATATAACGGCCGCTAATTTTAATTAATTATACGAAAAGTATAACCTACGAATATTCTATATTTCGTACCCGGAATTATATAAAATTTTAGAAGAAGTTAGGGCGGAGGAGGAAGCCCGGGTTAAAGAGGTAAAAGGGGGCGCCCTAGAACCTAAGGAATATAGAAATAATAAAAGTATTGTTAATGGAAGGGTAAGGATAGGAATTAAATACGATAATATACCTAACGGATTGGCGAACCTTACCCTAAAAATGGAATAGGAGATTTAGGATAGTAATAGCGCTAAATATAAAAAATTATTAAGTAAACGTTATTACCTATAAATTAACGCCTACGTTAGTAAAGGTTTTAAAATAGTTATTCGGATAATAAAAATCGCCAAATATATTTACTTTAATAGTAATATAAACGAAGACTTCGAATAATACGAAGCTATTAAATTCGCCGCTAGTATTATAAAGGAAAATATAGCCAAATTTCACGAAAAAGCCAATAAACCGCCTAAGACCGACGTCCAAATTAAAGAAAAGCTTCCTAAATAATATTAAAACTACTTCAACGTTTTTAAACCTCGTAATACTATAATTTTACCTCCCTACTACTCTTATAATTTTAAAATCGAATTCCGCTTAAGAAAATAGGCGCCTTATATAAAATTAAAGGTATTTAACCCCAACAAATTAAATATAATTAAGAAATAAATTAACGAAAACTTCTGCAATAGGTTTATTTACCCCTTATAATTAAAAGCCGCTTCCTAAATCCTACTAATATAGAAATTAAACGAAAGTATTAAAATTTATATAAATTATAAAAGGATTAATAATATTACTTTCAAAAGCTATTACCTACTTTCTTTAATTAAAGAAACCTTTAACGCTATTTATAAAGCGAAAATTTTTACTAAATTAGATATTATCGCCGCTTTTAACTATATTCGCGTTACAAAAGGATATAAATAGCTAACGGCGTTTATTACCCACTTTAACCTATTTAAATCACTTATCTACCTATTCGGCCTATAAAGAACATTTAATACATTCTAGAATTACATTAATAATATTTTATATAATATTCTAAATATTTATATAACCGCTTACTTAAATAATATCCTTATCTTTTTAGATAATAAAGAAAAGTATTAAAAGTACGTAAACGATATTCTCACCCGCCTAGAGAAAATTGGCCTATAAATTAATATTAACAAATACGAATTTTATACTAAGAAAATTAAATATTTTAAATTAATTATTACGCCTAGTATCATCGAAATGGACCTATAAAAGGTTAAAGTTTTTACAAACTAAAAGCCCCTAACGTTAAAACAATTCTTATAAAATTTCTTAAAATTTACTAACTTTTATTATCGTTTTATTAAATTTTTTTTAATAATAGTAACACTATTATACGACCCTACGAAAAAAGATACAAAATAAATATAAACCGTAATATAATAATCCGCTTTTAAAGTTTTAAAAATTGTATTTACTAGCGGACCAACCTTATATATCTATAATTAATTTAAAAAAACAATCGTTAAAACTAACGCTTTAAATTAGGCCTCTAGTAGCACCCTTTCCTAATATAGGAATAACGGCGTACTCTACCCGGTCGCGTACTTCTTAATATAATATTCGGCAGTAGAATACAATTATAATATTTATAATAAAGAACTCTTTGCTATCGTTAAGGCCTTAAAGGAATAATGCTTAAAATTAGAGGGCGCCCAATAACCTTTTAATATTATTATAGATTATAAGAATTTAAAAACTTTTACGACGAATAAATAGCTTATACCCTGCTATATATAATAGTTATAATTCTTTTCACGTTTCAACTTTTTAATCCGCTATATACCGGAATTACGAAATCTCCGCCCTAATACGCTAAGTAAGAAACTAAAAAATATACTTTTAAATATAAACGATTATCGCCTAAAAGTAAGGAACTATAAACTCATCGACCCTACCCGCTTTAAGGAAGGATACTTCTCTCTATCGGCTATAATAACTAACGACGACTTTGATTTTAATAAAGAAATATTCTTACTATCCTTAAATACTTTAGAAGAACCGGACAAATTAATTAATAATATTATTAACGAAAATTATAACCGGTTAACTTTAATATAAGAAGTAGTTAATTGCTTAAAGGACTTAAGTCGTACCGAATAGCGCCCCTACATTAAGAAGAAGCTTAAAGTTACTTTTATTAAATATTCTACGGCGGGAGGAAAAATTTACTATAGAAGGAGGGTATTTATTAACTTTAATAATACCGTTACTTATCTATTATTTATTTACTACGCCTATTTATTACTAACGGCCGGCTATCCGGGTAAAAATAAAATATAGGTATAAATAAACGAATACTAGTATTAGTTAAGTATAGTAAAAGCCGTTCGAACTTACTATAAGGATTGCTTAGTATATTCGAAAATGAAAATATTATAATAAATTAAAATAAATTATTTTAAGCCTATACTTATAACTTATATACTATAAACGGATATTTTAGTTAACTACGTCTCTCTATTATTAGAAAATTTATATTTAAATTAAAAATTCAAATATATTACTATTGTTGTAAACTATTTAATAAAAATACGTTACTATATTCCAATTATTATTATAAAAGCGGAAGAACTAGTAGACCGCTTTATTAACCGTATTTATACCCTTTATAACCTACCTAATACCGTTATTTCCAACCGCAGTTCGCAATTTATCTCTCTTTTCTAATCTACTATTTATAAGCGCCTAACTATTAAAAAACTATTAAACTCTGTTTTCCACCCCTAAACTAACGCTTAAATAGAACGTATTAATATAAAAATAGAATAATATCTACGTATTTTTATTAATTAAGTATAAACGGACTAAGTACGATAGTTACTATTAACGGAATTCGTAAATAATAATATAATATCCGAAACTACAAATATAATTCCGTTCTTTATTAATTACGGTTTCTACCCCCGTATAAGTATCGAACCCGTAACGGTCGTATTATTAGAAGGTTTTTCGCCGGTACAATAAAAGGAATACTTAAAGGCTAGCGAATTATTTATTTGTTTCGAAGCTATTTAAAACTATATACGTACTTCTATAAAGAAAGTATAAGACTAATACGAGGCTAACGCTAACGAAAATCGGTCTAATATACTAAAATACCGTACAAATAATCTCGTCCTATTTAATACAACTAATTTCAATAACGGCAAATTATACAATAAGCTATACCTATAATAGGAAGGCCCTTTCAAAGTAGATTAAATATAATCCTATACTGTTAAACTTATTTTACCCGCTAATATAAAATATTCACTAATATTCCACATTTCTATAGTAAAGCTTTACTATAAAGGCTTCCCCGGCTAAGTAAAACTATAAGGTAATATACGAATTAATAAAGGCAAGATTATAATTTATATTAACGATTATAAAGAGGTAGTAAAGTAAGAATTTAATAACTTATTAAATTATTTCCAACGAAAAAATAACCGTTATTAATTTTATATTATAAAATAGAAATATTACAACCCTACCGACGAACCCTTCGATAATATAAAAGGAATAAGAAATTCCGTTATTATATTTTACTATAATTACCCAAATACCCTTATCCCGCTAATAATTCAAAATTAACTAAAGATTAAGGCTATATTTCAAGAACGGACTCTAAAGTAAAGGGCCCTAATACCCCAAATATACTATATAGCGTTGCCCGTACCCCAAATATACTATACGGCGTCCCTAACCCCGCCCCCAAAACGCTCTAAACGTATTACCGACTTAAAAGAGTAAATCAATACCGCTATAATAGATATTATAATAAATTGTAAAGTATAGGAAGCTATAGTCGAATTAGTAAACCGGGAGTTTAAACCCTTATCCGAAGAGGACTTAAAGAAAATAAACAAATTCTTCTATAAAATATTTAGGAGGTTAATGGAAATTTAATAAGGAAAATAGCCTTCGATAAGGAATGTAAAAGTACGGCTAGAAGTTAGGACTTACTAGTAGGGAAATAATGACGTTATTTAAGTACGGTTTATAGGCGTTGAATTACGGATCGAAGAATTAGAAAATGGAGATTAAAACAAAATCTATTATTTTATATATATATATTAAATAGATCGTTTAAAACTCTATAAGCTTCTTTTGTAGGGAAGTAGTATTATAGGATTACTTGTAATAGCATATAGCATTGGGGCACTATATAGTCGAATCTATTAGCCATTAGCCAATAGGACCGTATATACGCACGTACTAGTAGGCCTCGGTCTAGATCTAGGTACGGTATAGCCTACCTTATATTTAGACCGCACTCCTCCCTCCTCTCCTTCTTTCCTTCCTCGTACAACTACGTTTATCCAACCTCACCCCTAACGGTATTACCCCGTGATAAATAAGGGGTATAGCGGGAGCGGCGGGCTTACCAGTAGCGACGGCGTTAATACGAACGCCATTATTACCGTTATTACTATAACCGGTTTAACCTATAGCGGGTCTACTACAATTATTATTACCGCTTTTACTACGACGGTTATAACAATTATACTCCTTCTACTCTTTAAGGATGCCAGTATTAATATTATTACAGTATTTATAAGCATAATAACTAGGGTTAGTACAGCGTTTATAAAGACTATTCTACATACGGTAATTAATAACCGCTTTATCGATTATACGAAATAATTGGACGTTAACGGCTTTTATAGCATTAAAATCTATAGTTATACTACTTTAATTAACGGTACGCTCGGGGGTAGCAATATTACTAGTACTAGTAGTACTATTTTTAAAGTAAATATTAGTCTTATTATACTAATTACGCTCCTCTAAATTAGTAGCGAACTTCTAATAGAAAGTAAACTAACCGTTAAAGTCGTTATAGGCTAGAGTATCTTACTAATAAGCAATAATATTACGGATTTTATTCGTAACCTTTATTTTTAAATAATAAGTCTTTATAGTATTATCGAAATTATATTTATTAATAATAATAATAAATTTATTTTCGAAATCGAATTATTTCGTATCCTTAATCATCTTTAATAATTTGAAATCGTAATATACTTCGAAGGTAAGGTCTATACAGTTATATTTAGTATTAAAATAAATAAGGAGGGCTTCTACACTCTTTTACTTCTATTTAGTCGGGTCCTCCTCTTTAATAATAAGTATTATATATAATAATAAAGTTTTAAAAGTATTACTTCCAAAATACGAAAAGATTTGCGCAAATTTATAACGCTTATTTTAATCGAACTACTAAATATTTTAGAATTAATATAATTAAATTTTATTACGCTAATCCTAGAAAACCTCGGTACGTTTAACGGCAGAGGTATCCTTACCGGTATAAATAGCGGAATCCTTACTCGTATGGGTTTTCAGGGTAGCTATAGTAGTTTTATCGTTAAAATTAAGGGCGGGGATAAAGGCGGGCGGAGTAACTTTATTGCGAACGGCTTTCTTAAAGGCTTTAATTTAGGTTTCGGTAATCTTTTTAAATCTAATATTAATTTTATTAATTATAATAAAATTATTATAGAGTTATTAGGCCTCCTATTAAAGGTTGGCGAACTCTTATTAAAGGTTGGCGAAAGTATTTTCTTAATTAGCGATCTGCTAATAAGCGGCTTCGAAGGAATCCTAGGCGGCACTAGCGAACGTATTGGCTTAAATTAAATTTATATAGATTAATTAGGCGAGAGCAATAATAATATAGGGAAAAATAATATATTAGGCGAGTTTAGAAACGGTATTAAAGATTTCTTCCGCGACTAAGTTACTTAAATATTAGAGAGCGGTACTATTGAGGGTTTTTGTAACGTTTTTAAAGAGTTGTTCGTACTTAGAGCCGACAATAGTATTGATTATAGAAATAGCAACGTCGAAATTAGTAATGGGGGCCGCTATTTAAGTAGTTGTAATCGTTCTAATTAGTACCTGCTACTTTATAACGTAAATGGTATCCGTTAGCTACTTTGTAACGACGAAAAAGAGGTGTGATTGCGATGTGATAAAAGAGAGGTATGGTTGCCGTGCGACGGATTTTGATCTTGGTCACGGTATAACGAAATCGCGAGCTCGTTGGAGATACTTACGACGGCGGCGGCGATAAACTTATTTTAAAGTGTACGTGTGTAGCGTAATAGTAAGGTACAATTAACTACAATTAACTATTACGGGGGTGATACTATTGGGGGTATGGTTGGATATACGTAGTTGTACGAGGAAGGAAAGAAGGAGGAAGGAGGAGTACGGTCTAGATATAGGGCAGGCTGTGCCGTACCCTAGATCCAGGACCGAGGCCCACTGGTGCATGCGTGCGATCCTATTAGCTAATGGCTAATGGGGATAACTAGCTATGCCTAGTCGTGCACGCAGTACCCAGTAGTGCCATCACAGGTAATCCTATAATAGTATATATATAAAAAAGGTAGTACTATAATTGTAAGATTAAGCCGAATCGATATATTTATTTTGTATTAAATTTGGAGCTCATTTGTAAATAATATAAGTATAAGTATAAATACTTTTAAAAATTATTGTAGGTTGCTAAGACTATACTAACGGGCGTTAAGGTCGATTAATATATTAAATATAGTAAATATATTACGATGTTTTAAATTTAAAGATTTCGAAATTTATTACCTTTGTAAACCTTCCTCTCTATTCTACTCTTATATTTTATATTTTATATTTTATGTTTCTCCCCTTCTCTCTAATTCGATATAATAATTGCGCTATATTTTTTTTGCGAGTCGTTTACGATATTAGTTCATTTGATTATTAACCTTTCCTTGTTTTTCCTAGTCCTCTATACTATAGCCGACTAGAGTATGCTTTTGTATTACGGTCTTACGTCGCTTTGGATTAGAAATATTTTTTACTTCTATTACGTTAGAGAGGGGATTTTTAGACCTATTTTAGTTTAAGATTTAGTTTAGTAGTACTACGGTAATATATACGATTTCGATTTGAATTTCTAGTAGTAACGATAGCGATACGCGATAAATCTTAAATGTATTTTTTAATTGATTAATACTTTTCTCGACTATAATACGCGTCTGGAAGTGCTTTAAATTGAATAATTCTTTATAATTGGCTAGCCGTAACTTAGTTTTAGCGGTCTTTATTAGATGGTATTATACTCCGTAGTATGGTACGAGGAGTTTCGAATTATTATTGTAGCCGGCGTTGGCGAGATATATATACCCTTTAGGGATATTAAACCTAATGTTAAATATTATATTTAGTACCTTTATATCGTTGGCGGATCCTTCTTAGCTAGGAAGTACGTATGTAATCCGATTAGCGAAGTCGTATACTAGTAATACGTTTATTGAGATATTTCCCTTTCGGTTACGCTATAGCTTTTAATACTTAGTATAAACCTTTGCGCTGAAGTGCGAATTATTGAGAGCCCCTAAGACTTTTGTAAAGTAGGGAAATAGTTTGGGATTTATTTCGATTTTAGGAGGGGTTTTTGGTTTGGGTAGGCGGATTTTCTTTTAGTATAGTATTAGATAGGTACTAAGAACTTTATAAAATATTTTATTATAGTGGTAAGAGGTAAGGTTCCTTCCTATATTGAATTGGATATTATTAACTTGTATATTATTTCTAGATTTAGACTTAGTACGTATACGGTTATACGAAAGGTTATACTTTATACTACGATAAAAAGAAATACGATAACCTTTTTATATATTGTAGTTTTTGAATTTGATAATAATTTTGTATGAGTATCGAATTATATTACTAATTTGTTAAACGTATACGGCGTTATACGTAGTAGGGATTGGAAGCGACCCTTATATTTATAGAAAAGGTCGTTAGTCGTTATCTATAAGTTTTTACTAATATTTATAGGGATTAGCAGTGCTTAGGGTATAAATTTGGTTATATAAAGTATTACGGCTATTTGTACGACCTTTTTGCAATAATGTTATAATTATTATTAATATTGTATAACGTTAAGCGAGGGTATAGCGGTTAGATTTGGTCGATTAAGGTTAACGATGGGGGTTGTTACGTATTATATTTAGTTGTGAAAGATGTGTAAAATAATAAAATTTTTAGTTTAAAAGGTTAATTTAGAAGCCTTTTGGGTTTTGAACTAGATTAGAGCTTTTTAGAAAGATTTACGTTATTTGATTGGTTCAAAATTTATTGTGGGGGTACGAATTTTAGAGCCCAGATTTTCCAGCAATTTTAGAGGGAATTAGTAAGAGTGGCACCAAACAGCACTCTTAAATATGGGACTCTGAATAGTTCAGAGCCCAGTTTCAGAACAACCAAACATGCCCTAAGATTATCTGATGGGCCGACACAAGCGGTCGGGTTCCCCCAGTCACGACATTCGGTTGTGATGACGACCCTGTCCGCCACGCCGTGTAGCCCCAGTGTAGCCATGGACTGTGCGAACCACGACAAAACTATACAGTACTGTAAATTTTAGGGGTTTGATTTCTATCCCAGGCTAGTCCTCACTGGAAACGTTACAATCTATACTCCCAACACCATCATCCGGTTGATCCATGATGGGGGAATTGCGTACGGATCTGCCTCCGTGACGATGTTATCCCAAATTTATCAACGTCTTGACGCGGGTCTATCGGTCTATCATGTACATATGTACACTATGGAGTGTCATGAATACCGGTAGATAGACCCACGGTTCAAACTGGGGTCAACGCAACATGGGATGAAACCGAAATGGAGCTTATGCCACCATGTCGCGCCTTTGCTTCAAGTGGATGGTGGCCGGGCTTTGGGGCACAATTAACATGTCGAGAACATTTCGAGGCCGAGAACATGTAAGAAGTGAGAACTTCCAGTAAATATAGCGTACGTTATATCCTTGAACTGGGCTGAGCTTTGTTTGACACTGGTCGTCAAGACCCGGGCCTCGAGGGATGGTATCTATCACTTTATACGGCACAAGAAGCAAGTTCCAAAACAATCCATTGCCGGGACCCGACGGCTAAGCGTTTGTTTACCAAAGATCTCCAGATGGGATTCAGTTGTACATACATATGTATTACATGTAGGCAGTGTTACCAGGACATTTTCCCGCGGAATATACACTCTCTTTATGCTTGGTTTGCCATAAATGAGAAATAAAGCACAGTCCGGTGAGGCTCTTCTGTTTCTTTTTCTGGTTCCAACGACATGAGCTGTCTTGTCAAAAACACACGGGTTCACAGCTGAATGAACACCGGAAGGCCAAGGGTTACCATGAGCAAAAGGATTCACCGCCCGTCCAACCGGGTATCAATGGAAGTGTGGTACAAGATCTTGATTGTCACCCTTCTATTCTCCTGGCAACGAGTCATCCTGCCGTCACAAACAACAAGGGGACAGACAAGACAGGCCAAGCACAAACGGTTACGGCAACCGCTTGGCCCTCTTTTTTTTTTTTTTTTTTTTTTTTTTCCTCTCGCAAGTAAGGGGTGAAATATCTCATCTCGCTCGCTCACTAACTTTCTCATCACTCCCGTCGTTGCAGTGCAGTAGTTCAGATGGGGAGGGGAGGGTGCTGTGCAGTTGTGGTGTTTTTTTGTGTGTGTCTTTGCTTCTGGTGGTTCGGTCGAAATTGAGGAGGGGAAGAGGCTCTGGCATGATGAGATGGAAGTGGGTGTGGGCGTCCTCTTCGAGAGGGAGGGAGGTTGTGTGTCCGAGTCCGGCCTCCCACGGCCCACGGTTTACGGGTGATCTACCTTTCGTGTGGATAAGGATTCACCCGCCAAGTACGGTGGTGTTAAAGATGCACAAAAATCAGGACTGCATGGGATTCTCGTAACGATACAATACACCAATACATCTCTACCATGCCACGTTCCCAGCGACAGGAAAGGAAGAGTCACGACCTGTCTCTTTTTCTCCCAGGAGAAATAAAAACGCAAAAACGGCTCTCTGTTCGACGTCAAAACAGTCAAGCCTTCGATGACAAGACATTCTGAATGGCAGAGGTGCATTTGCATTAAGCGAACATCAAATCGGCAAGCTATGGCACATGCACATAAGCGGAGTTTCTTTCTAAGCTCCGCGTTATGATTCGTCAACCTCAGTTGGAGGTTATCGCGATGAGCTGATTAGCTCGATTTGGGACTTTGGAAATGTCACGCATCTGAATCCTCGAAAGAAAAGTCTCCAACAGCCAAAAGCATGTTCAAGGGGCAGAGTGGAATGTGTTTTCTTTTTCGGGAATGGTCATGGTTACACTCGATTTTTTTTTGCCTTGCGTTAGCGCAGTTACATGGTCCCCCTCAATCCCTCAAGGACCCCAGGACCTGTCTCCATCGCCAAAGAGTTTAGTACAATGGGTCCGTCCAAGCCACCTTGTCAATCGAAATTGTCCAACTCCGGCGGCTGGAGCGGCGCTGGAGGAAACTGAGAGCCACCACGGCAGAGAGCGAACGTCGGACTTGGGGGTGGGAGACCTGAAGAGGGAAAGGTGCCCGGTGCGAGTCGCCCCGAAGACGCGAGATAACTTGCCTTTAACTGCCAGACTGCCTTGATGCGACTAATGGGAAAGGCACCCCCGTTTGACCGGAAAAGGAAGGAAACAGAAGTCGGGAGAAGAAGGCGAGTGTGGTTGAAGTTGAATTCCTGCCGGTCGACGTTTCGGAGCGGGAGACCAGCGAACGACGTCCCGCCCCTTCTTGGGACAACACAACCGAACATTCCCCCTCCACGGGAGCGGGAACCGGGGACTGACAATCTCAGATGGTCAACTTGACAGGTTGTGCGCACCACGACATGTCTCGTCTCACGAATTTGGGAATCCGAACTTCCCTCGAAGCCTCGACTAGAAGAAATATTCCAGATTTCCCGTTCAAAATATCCCTCAGCCTCGGTCGACCCGCCGTGCGCAACTTTAACTACATCTCATCTCCGTCTTCTCGAGGGTCCTTCGACTCCTCAACCCATCCCTTTCTCATTTCGCATCACTAGCATCTCATAAGCCCTAAAACAGAAACCCCAATGGTCTCGGAGATCCTTCGCGGTGTTGGGGCTCTGCGGGGGCTGCCTTTCGACGCTACGAGGTCCCCCCAACTTCACTTTAACAATCCCCGGCAGCGGAACTAACTGAAAGCCTGTGATACTGTTACGTCATGACAACTACCGTGACTAACCAGTCAAGGTCCGGACCCGTACGACGACGAGTCGATAACGATGGGTGAATCACAAAACCGCAAGCAAGGGCCAGGCCAGCAGAACCAAATCTTCAAATTCTATAGCCCGGTACTGTAGAACCAATATCATATCATGTCCATGACATTGAGAAACCACGGTGCGGCGCTACAGAAAGGGACGGGACAAGCAACGCTACCTAGTTTGATGCCTCTAGCAACGCCAAGGACCTTGTGAACTAGGCGCTGACTGGCGGCTGCTGAGGACGGAACATCGGGCTTCAGCGATCCCGCAGGCTCAGTCAGGTTCAGGGGTACGCCGTAGCGCCCGTAGGGACTCGAGGCTAGGGCGGCGACCTGAGGCTATTCCCGCGCCGACCCTCGTCGGAGGTCCCCGATTGATGCTTGAATGATTGCAGCTACGGCCTATCAGAGTTGAGATTAGATAACGATGCTATAAATCACAATAAAGTCCAAAACACGTGGGAGGTTGCAGCATCATCATCATCATCATCATCATCAACGATGGTGGCGGCGGCGGTTACATATGGCATTGTCAAGACCGATCCTGAGACTCTTGGCGATTCTCTTGGGTTTGCCTGATTAGGTAGGTGTGATGGTCGGATACAGATGGCCGGGTGCCACGCCCGCCGAGAATGGTTGATGGCGAAGGAAATTCAGGGGTATGCCGAGGTTACTGTTTGTTTATTTACTTCCTATCTCGAACATCTACGAGGTTATGTGAGACGGGGATCTGGGGTTTTTCGACACTTACAGTCCAGTAACGTGGGTAAATGAAGCATGTCCATGCTGATTTCCCTACTTTGAAATTGTTTCATGTCTTGGGGAGAAAAGGGAATTACTATGTGACACTCGTTGATGCTTAACTGCAGTATCTCCTTGTAAATATGCTACATGAACATGGGAAACACGAGAACGAAAGAGCCTACACCGGTATGGTGGTTTAATCTCCTTCACTTTCAAAGAGAGGTTTGGAAACTGTACATCGAAACCCGAATGCCCCTCATGTAACATCCCACTCGCTGCAGACACTCCGTCCTCCTCTTCCCCGTCAAAAGTCCCGCCCTTCCCTGGCACTCGTCACCAACAACCGTGTATTTGTTCCTTCTATAAACCGCCTCTTATCCGCCTATCCGCCATCCTGTCTCCATTAGTTTGGATCTCCCTCACTCACTCACTCACTCTGAACGCTCGCCCCCTCCACCCACTTCCCACTCTTCCCCCCTTCCTTCATCGCCACCCTCAACCCCTCGACCCTCATCCCCTTGTCGACCGCCTTACACATATCATACACTGTCAACGCCGCCGCCGACGCGGCCGTCATGGCCTCCATCTCCACGCCCGTCTTGCCGTAGCAAGATACGGTGGCTTTGATGTCGATGTATCCGTATACATATCCCTGCCCACCGTCTGATGGCGCCCCCTCCCCTGACTCAGAAGAGGCCTGGACGGGTGTCAACTCAACCTCAGCATGCGTCAACTGAATTGGGTGACACAACGGAATGATATCCGGCGTCCTTTTGGCCGCCATGATGCCCGCTATGCGCGCCACGCCCAGGACGTCGCCCTTCTTGAGAGAGTTGGTGATGACCAGCGGGTAGGCCGTCGGGGTGGAGAAGTGCACGGCGCACCGGGCGACGGCGGTGCGGGAGGAAGGCGTCTTGGTGGTTATGGAGACCATGTGGGCTTCGCCGGTGGGGGTTAGGTGGGTGAGTTTGGGCTGTTCTTTCGCGTTGCTGCTGGAGTTCTTATCGGAGAGAAAGGAGCGAGTGGTAAAAAGGAGGCGGAGTTGCCGCCCCTGGGATAGCACTGAGGTTGCGGGGGGGATGAACTTGCTGGTGCCTTGGAGTTTGCGATGGGCAAAGCTGCCCCTGCTGGTGGTGTTACTAGTCAGAGGCGAAAGAAATGAAGAGAGCCCGGTGTGGTTCCATTGAACTTGATGGCTGCTGCGGTCGGGAGACTGGGAGCGATGTTGGGATGTGGCATTGGTATTGGTAGCTAGGTAGACAGAACATTCTTAGTATGTCTACTATCTTTGAAGCTCACGAATACGTCTACAAGAACGCTCAAGTATGTTCATTGCTCGTGATTGTGTAACCCAATGTTTCGCAATTTAAGGTAAACCACCCATATCATGTACATGTGCCAAACCCTCAAACCAAAACGCCCTCCCAACTCCGGCCAAAGTGCAAAAGAAAAGAACAGGAACAAGCAAGAAAATAAAGGAGGAAGAGCGTCACCCACCAATCAAGATCATCGGCCGGTTTTTCATATTTTCAAGATCGCCAATGCCGGCGTGCTTCTCCTTCTTGTTCTTCACTGCCATGCCGATGATATTCAGCAGCTCCTCTGAGTTGGGAGCAAGCAATGGAGAAGTGCCATCAGCGAAGGCTTGGCCTGCCTTTTCCAGCGCAGTCTTCCTCATGACCTCAAAAGCTTCCTCATCGATTGGTTCTCCGTGGTTGATCTTGCGCACAATATCGCGAAGCGATACCTCGGTGTTGTCAAAGAGGCACACCTTGATGTTCCCATCACTGGTGATGCGCAGTCTGTTGCACGTGCCACAGAAGTTGTGCGTCATGCTCGTAATGAAGCCAACCTTGCCAGCAAAACCGGGCACTTGGAAGGTCTTGCTGGTGTCGTTCTTGTGACCCTGGATTCTCTGCAGGTCCGGGTACTTGGAGCGGATGAGCTCCAGCATCTCCTGGTAACTGAACATCTTGCCCTCGGTCCACTTGTTGCCGCCAAACGGCATATACTCGATGAAGCGGACCTCCACATCCTTGTCCCGTGTCATCTCGACAAAGGGAAGGACTTCACGGTCGTTCAGCCCGCGCATGACGACGCAGTTGATCTTGAACTTGATGCCAGCGCCGAGGCGGTTGAGCTCAAAGATGCGGTCGATGGACTTTTGTACGGCACTGAAGCCGTTCCGGCGCGTCATCAGCTGGAACTGCCAGGGGTCCATGGTGTCCAAGGAGAGGTTGATGCCCGTCAAGCCGGCTTCGACCATGGCGTCCAGCTTGCGATGCAGCGAGAGCCCGTTCGTAGTAAGACATAGCTCCTTTAGGCCGTGAGACCGTAGGGCGCCTATCTGCTGCATCAGCGGCACGATATCGCGCCGTACCGTTGGCTCGCCGCCTGTGAGTCTGATTTTTGTCACGCCTTGCGAGACGAATAGAGACGAGAGCAAGATGATTTCCGGGGTGGTCAGAAGCTCCTTTTGGGGCGACAGAGGGACACCCTCCTCAGGCATGCAGTATAGGCAGCGAAGATTGCATCGCTCCGTCACTGATATGCGAAGATAATCATGCTGGCGGTTGTAGTTGTCTGTCAAAAAGTCGGAGAAGGGTTTTGCATCCTTGAGCATGTCCCTTCGTGAAGGCGTTGGCGCCGGATGACGAAGTGGCTCTTCAGATTGGGTTGTTGGAGTAGGGAGACGAGTCCCGATGCTGACGTCGACAGGTGTGCTAGATGAACCATGTTCGTCTGGAGTTACTGACGCTTGGGCGGATGACGGGTATGAGGAACCATTGCGAAGTATCGATGCTGGTGACGGGGTGGTTGTTGTCGCTGTTGCGGCTGCAGCTGTGGCAACATGCCGGGATGAGGGGATCGACGTCTTGGTAAGATGCCGTGTTCTTCCGATGCGGACGCGGAGTCCTTGGGCCGCATGGCGAGCCACAGCAGACATGATTGCTGGCTTTTTTTTGGGTTGATTTTCCTTTGTTTTTTCTGAACCTCAAGAACGTTTGAACTAGAGAGATGGAGAAAATCTGGCGTGGCTGGACATGGGCAAGCTACTAGACTAGTAGTATGTGATGACCTCATCGACTATTTTTTTGGTCACCCGTCTATCAGCTGGCCGTGATGGACTCGCAATTTGCTGTAGCCAGGATGGATTTGGATGAGAGAAAGTCAACCTGGAGCAGTTGCTGAAGAGGTTTACAGTCCGGTATCAAATAGTTCTAGAACGAAGAGGTGGCTCAGCAGGACGGTGGCAACAATCGATCTGACATGCACCGATAGATATGAACAATACCCAAATCCCATGACAAACCGTAGTAAGTTGGTGGTGACAGATTCCCGTCACAATGGCACAGCGCTGGACTTGCACCCGGGCCCCGCACCGTGTTTGCGGAGAGCGGCGAACATTTCAGAATTGTCCACGAAACCTAAGGGCGCACTGACCCCCTCTCTACCTAGAGTACTCCCCTAAGCCCCCGTCTTGGCAGGGGAATCAACGACGTTAGCGCTACCTACCTTACCTAGCGGTACCTTAACATAGCGTCCATAGTGGCCTGCCGCCTGCACGACACTGCCTGACTGCACTTTCCGCCATTGAGCTTTGTGA
Source organism: Copromyces sp. CBS 386.78 (assembly GCA_030685235.1). Classification (NCBI taxonomy): domain Eukaryota; kingdom Fungi; phylum Ascomycota; class Sordariomycetes; order Sordariales; family Sordariaceae; genus Copromyces; species Copromyces sp. CBS 386.78. Next base: position 513,800 of record MU839097.1, read on the forward strand.
CGGGAAGGAAGGAACAATCCCTTGAACCTGTCACTTCTCATCGAAACAGTTGGTGATGGAAGTCACGTTGTTGGTCGACTGACTGTTCGCTGACCGCCTTCTACTCTAGCTGCCGGTGCCTTCCTGCTCAATTGCTCCTGCTGACGCGTGCGCCTTTTCTCTTCTTCGTCCGTCTAGGCTTTCTCTTCCCGTTCAACATCTTTTTGCCAACTGGAATTGGCCAACAACGTCCGGCCAGAAACACGGCCAAAAATAGCAGAAACCCACCAAAACAAAACGACAACTAAACGTGGACCACTCAACTACTTCTTGGGCCTGACCGACACAAAACCAACACCGGACTCGAACCCCAAAGCGACAAAGATGTTGTTCTCAAAGAACGTAAAGTGTAGGTGAGGAATCATCACCACCACCGCAATGGAACCACAGCCACAAACATCCACATGACCCCCAAGGCAGGGCCTGGACTTTCACCAGGATCGTCGGGAGCTGCCCTCGGAGCAGTCCAGGTTGTTTGCCAAACTTATTTCCACGGGCACCATGGCTGATCGATGGTCTGTTCAATAGCTTCGGCTCACTGCCTGCCCAGCCCTGATGGCCGATACATCGCGACTTTGTTCCCGACTTTGATCAATGTTCGGAGCATCCAGTCATGGGAGCCCATCCACGTTGTCAGACTGCCTCAGGACTTTATTGGCCCGTTCCTCTTTTTCCAGTGGTCGCCGTCTTCCCGCCTGCTTCTCGTTGCCAGCTTCGACCAGGTTCGCGTGTTTTCTGCTCTGGATGCGAACTATCATGCCACCATCCGAAACCCTGTTGCTCCCCATCTGAAGCCTACCCACATTGACTTTGGCGCCTCGGATACAGAAATCTGTGTCATGGCCTCATTCGGCCTCAAGTTCACCGTCTTTGACCTTATCTCATCAAAGGCCACCGAGATCGGGAGCCCCAAGTTCTCCTCCTCCACGGCTGTCCGCAGGGGTTTCTCGTTTCGCCCTCAGTCAAACCATCTTGCCATCCTGACTAGGACAGCTGGAAAAGATACGATTAGCATCCACGCTTTTCCCAGCAGGGAACTGCAGAGATCGTGGGCTCCTGAAACTATTGATGCACAAGGCCTGCTTTGGAGCCCAGATGGGAGGTGGTTGGTTGTGTGGGAGTCGTCCGCCCTTGGCCACAAGGTCGTGTTCTACACGCCAGATGGCAACCTGTTCAAGACTTGGTCGGGTCCCGTCAACCCCACACACGAGGAGACGGATTTTGCCCTGGGTGCCGGTGTCAAGACAGTGCAATTCTCTCCAGATGCCCGCCTGCTTGCTATTGGTGATCACAGCAAAAGTCTATCCATCGTCGATATGACATCGACCATGGAAGTGCTGCGGCTCCGACATCCCAACAATCTCGTCCCCAAGGGCACGCTACAGGTAAGAATGTAACACGGGTCCTGGCTCCTGCGAGTCAGACCAGCTGATGGAACGCAACAGATCTGGCAAGAACGAATCGGAATCTCTCACGGGCCTATCATGCATACCTTTATCCGAGCCTCTCAAGCTGTCTCTCCGCCTCCGAGGCCCCATGAGGCTGCTGAACAGCTGTCAGGTTGTGCTACCATTGCCTTCGACCTGTCGTCGAATCTCATAGCAACCAGGATCGAAGATTTTCCCTCGACCGTCTGGATTTGGGACGTACAAGCTGCAGTACTTCGTGCAGTTCTCCTTTTCCACGGGAGCGTCAGCACCCTGTCGTGGCATCCCCACGTTCGCGAGACTCTACTCATAAGATGTGAAGGAGATCACTATAATAGCGTCGTGTTTATCTGGGATCCTCTGTCCGAAGGGCCTCAATCGGTCGACTTTAGCCAGCAACTGTCCGGGTTTAAAGCAGTTGGTAAGTGGCATGCCTCGTGGCTCGGTGTTGACGCATCAACTCCCCTGTCTCTTTTCTACTCGGATACACAGAACTACGTGTTGGCATCTCTCGCCGATTCGGACAGGGACTCTCTGCCGTGGATTAATCCACGCAACCCACAAGGTGGCGACGGCCCGAGCCGCGCTGAGTCACCCCTCGAGCTTGTTCCAGCAACAGCAGACGAAGCAGACGAAGCAGACGCTTTACAGGCTGGGGATGACGGTGACATTGTAATGGAGGACACATATGGCTACAAGCGATAGGGAATTTGGGCGAATGATCTTATACAACGATCTCCCGTACCTGCCCGCATGTGCCTTGACGTTGTGCACAACCAACAGAAGATGTCCTAGATATTCCCCGGATATCCGACCCGGGAGTTTGGCCGGTGTTCCATATTTCATTACTGGCCACTTGGGAGCACGACGGACCAGCCGCCGACGTTGTTCATGGGCCTGTCAACCCTCGGTACCATGCTGTCAAGTCACGGTGACAGGATCCAAGACGCACCGCTTGGACAAATTAGGCTTTGGGTCCAACATCAGTGGCGTTTTAACGGGGACCCACGATGAACTGCCGCAGCGAATGACCCCCGCGCTTGAGTCATCAGACGGTGGGAGGATGGTAAATCGACTCGAGCGACCTTCTGTTCCCAGAGACCTTACCCTCACGCGTTCATCCCGCTTGCCAGCTCACATGTTTCAATGTTTGCCCAAAACCAGATTCGAATGACTCGTGCAGCTGGCTAGCTGACGATGTCCGGAAGTGAAAACAAACATTGTGGTTCGTACTCGGAATAAAAACTGTCCCAAAAGGACGACAGTCCGGCGTTTAAGCCCGTTCAAGTTACTTCATAACCCAGAAATCACCTACATCTGCAGCTGCTGGCGACCCGGATCTTACCGTTGTGTCTTTTCGGGCTTCGATCGAATTCCTTTTACAGACCAAAGTCCAACCAGCGGATGCCAGTTAAACTTCCTCACGTTCATAAGCACAGGTTGGCAGACAAACGGACCCTTGCTTGCATTCACCTTGTCTTACACACGAGTTAGAGCGTCGCCAACCATGGATCGCCGTTACAACCTGCCTCGCTTGACACTGAGACAGCAGCTTGACAGGTTCCATCTCTTGAGCCGCAGCTGTACGTACCTCAGTGGGTCCTTACCGTTTTCAGTGCCCCTCGGGTAGTTGACAAGCTGGCATCATACAGTTACGAAACGGCTATAGGTGCTGCATCACGCACTTCCGTAACGTGTGTTTGCATCTCCAGTTCTGCATCCTTGAGATTACCACGGCGAGCACGGATAGTATTGCTGGCCTGTCGGGGCCGCACACATTGCTTTTACTTCAGGGAACATTGTGGGCGTCGACGCCGATTCCAAAACACCTCTGCTGTCGAACATGTCTTATTCCAAAGAGGACACGGAGTAGCATTGCTATGCGGATGACGTAGAGTGGCCAAGAGGAATCCCCTTTCCCATCCCCAAGTGGTCATGGTTTCGTGCAACATTTTATCAGATGTGATCAGTTCAACACACGGTTCGGAAGTCAAGTCCACACCTCCCGGACAGAGGTTGAGCAGGATGTATTGCCCTTAGTGATCCTCCTTAGAGGAAACCTACATGGACGCCGGAAGGCCGCCGAGCGTCGAGGACCAGGCGGCGGCAACCGTCCGTTGCATGCGGTTGGACCCCCGAGATGTGTACAGCTTTCGGATTTGAATAGCTGGCCGGCGTCGATTACGAACTTGGTGATGACACGCAGTCTCAGGGGTAAGAGAGTTGTCAAACCGTCGGTCTCTAGTCGGTGCCACAATTCGTTGAAACTGAGCGAGAAACTTCCTGACAGCCCGGCATCACCACTTTACACCAAGGATGACTGCGAATCTAGAACGACGCAGCTGGAAATTGTTGAAGGTATATCCAAAGCTCCACCGAGTTCTGGACTCGCCATAAATCTCGCTCTTCAAGGTGATTTCGAGGCAAATACTCAAGAATGCCCAGATCCTCCTGTAGTTAGGATCCTCTCTATTCCCACTATCTATTTGTTCATACAACCACAGCCTCGCCTTCTCAAGGTCATCCAACCTGACAGCTCAAAAGAATCCAGGACTATCAGCAACCAGGCCCGGTTTCGACGGCAGCGGCAACTCTTGTTCCTGAGGTCTCCCCCCTCACCTTCTTCTTAGACGAAGTCACCCAAACCACGCCAAAACTGCCCTCTGGGCCAAAATGCCTGGTTCACGGAGCTCAAAGAATGCCAAAGACTCTATCAGGACGGCGGACACTGTGTTCGTCGAGGATGGTGAGCTGACGGGAATTTACTACATTCCCATTTCTGGTGTTCGTAGCCTAGCTCTCTCCTTGCCAATACCGTTACATTGACACTAACAGTGCTCTCTATGCAGCTTCCCCACACAACGACGTGGCAGCAGTTAAAGGACCACGTAAGGAGGGGATGTGGCGTCGAAGCCGATAAAATCGAAGTCTATGCTCCTCTCGGTGGCTGTGTTCGAATCCGAGAGAGGGACAACTTTGACAAAGCGTTCAGTAAGTGATATATCATCATCTTTAACTCCCCTGGTCCCTGTTTACTGACAGCATAGTCAGCTTTCTTGAACGGCAGTACACTTAATGGCCGTGCCCTTTTTGCTGATGGGAGGAACAAAGGTGGAAGGGTCATGGTTAAGCCCACCATCGCCGTACCTCTGACCGTTCGGCCTACTGCGTCCCTAGAGACGGACCCCGCTCCAGCTTATGGATATGGCTTCAGCCCAGGTGGTGCGGCCGGTGGTATGATACCGGCCTTTGCGAACATGGCCATCTCCGGGTCTCCGGCGGTTTATGGGGCCGCGCAGCCGTATGGAGGCCATGTTGTGGCGGCATATCCTGAGGCCCCGCTGATGACCAGTCCCTACAGCGTCGATCCGGCGTGGAACCCCTATGCTTCGGTTGGACAGCCCTACAACGCTCACCAAGGCTTCAATTCAGGATACGCTACCCATGATCACGGTCAAGAGGCCTATACTCAAGCCTATGTAACCGCTCCGGTGTATCATAGCCCTCCCATTTATCCGGAAGGGTACAACAACTACGAGGGAGCCATCAACGCAGCCGCCACACCTCCTATTCCCTTTCAGACACATCGGAGTAACAGCATTGCCAATAGTCTGGCTTCCATCCCCAGCCCCAGCACACCGACAACCAACATCATCACCAACGTTGGCACACCCAATACTGTGAACACCATCAACACAGCGTTGACCGTTCCCTCTCCTCCTCCCAACACTCGTAACCCTCCTATCTCGTTCCCTATCACCCTATCTGGACCTCACCCATTGCAGTCTCCACAACAACAGCAACAGCCACGCACGATCGTCATAACCGGCCTCCCGAAGAAAGATCTCACACCCGATAAAATTCGTCTTATTCTCTCTAAGCACGTCTCCGAAGTTGTCGCCGCCCAGATAGAGGGCATCCAGATTTTGGATAGGGAGGAAACGACACCGCACGGACACATTGCATACGTGCGGTTCAAAACCGTTGAGGATGCGGAGTTGGCAGTGGCGCATATGGATCAAAAGCTCCATGGGAAGAATACCTTGGGAGTGAAGGTCTGGGTTCCTGAACAGAGGGCAGTGTTTGTCAGAGAGGGGGGAGATGGGAGTGGCGGAGGGTGTAAAGGAGGCGGGGAGATAACCGTGGGCGGGGAGATGGGTGTGGAGCTGAAAGAGAGCGGTGATGGAAACAGTAAGAACGGTGAAAGCATGAATAGGGATGGGCCGCACGGGAAGGACAAAGAGAAGAGTGACCAGCCGGCGAAGGGCACCAACGACAAGAACAACAACAGTAAGGGTAATGCCGATGGGCGGACAACGGAGAAAGAGAACGGAAAATCATCAGCACTGACAGACACACTAGCGGTACCTCCCAAGCTGGGACACAGAAGGGAATCAACAAGCGGCGTGGTCATCGCCAACGGAAGCTATACGACCAACAGCCCCACCAGCGAAGCGACGGCGGCTGGAAAGAAGGACAGAAGTAGCAGCTTGTCGGCTATGTCCAAGGCAGATGTGGTGATTGCCCGTGGGAGCTGGGCTACTACCAAGTCACCCACAAAGGATTAAGGATAGGGGGGACGGAGTGAGATATGGGGAGGGTGAGGCTTGAAGAGCAGAGTGTTTTTTGTATCTATGTGGGTGTGCATGAGCGAGCATGTGGCGGAGTTTGAATTCCAGGTTTTGTTTTGTTTTCAACTCTGTTTTCGTCATTGTTTACATTGTGATCTTTCCTACATCACTTATCACACAGATTGCATATCGTCATAGTACAACATGTGTCCGGGATGGGTTGGAGTTCGGTGGGAGCATTGGGAGCATTAGATGCGCGCGAAGAGGCGAAGGCGAGAAACCCAAAGATTGGAAAACCGGGTTGCATGATAACAGGATGAAGGGATGAAGAGACGAAGACATGAAGAATGAACAAGACATGATGAGGCCATGAGAACGAGCTACAGAAAATCAAAAAGAAATGAGACATGAGAAACAGAGAACGGGATGTTCACGTGCCCTATGCAATGTTTCTTTTCTTTCTTGCGGCTTATCCTTTCTACCGGTGTCGCACTTTCCTTCTTTGGCTGGTTGTGAAGGAGTGGAATGAAAGTGCTGCATATAGATCAATTTATGCAGATAAAACATGTGTGGTTTGTACTGAATTGATGTTACGGGAGAGTGAAAGCGTGGAAATGTGGACCAGGTGGTGTTCGCGGCGATTCCCTGTCTTTATAAAGGGGGTTTGTTTACTTTCCGTGTCTGCTTAGCTAAAGTGGGTGATGTCTTCCCGCCCCCCGTTCGTCACAACGTTTTTGACAGTCAGCATCGGAAACATTACGTTCTGTCATCCCATGTCACGAACAAATGGAGAGTCAGTAATATAAAGTATCGATAATTGCAAGTAATATACATATGTATATATGGTGTGTGTGTGTGTGTGTGTGTGTACGTGTCTTCACAAACCCCAGAAACCGAGGATGAATGGCTACGTAAGGTAGGTAGGTAATGCATCCATGCTCCCTCCTCTAGGATACTCAACCCCTTTTGCTTCCCGCTGCGAGGATACAAGAGAATACATTACATCGGGTATCCAGACTGACCAACGAACTGATTAATCTATCCACTTGTCCACATGTTTATGTCCTGGTTCTAATGATTATAAGTATACGCATACACCCGGATGGCTCCTTCCTCTTCTTCCTCTCCATTCTACTTCTCACTTCCATTTGCACTATCGCCCCTTCCCCGGTATCAATAACTAAAAAAATAATACTGTATGATTGATGAGCCCGGTGCTTCATTCCTTCGATTACCACCTATGCACGCCACCATACCATGCCAAGTTGAACTGAGCCATGATATCAACCAATGATGGCCCAAATCAACCAATAAAAGGCGACATCTCCACCTGCCTCATCTTCTTCCCCTCCCACAAGGCCCTCTGGTCGGCCTCACAAGCGCCGCAGTATTCAGCATACCACTTCTTCAGCGCATCTCTCCTAGTCATTTGCTGCTGCTGCTCGCTGTCACCAGAAGGGGTAGCCTCTCCCTCATCACCATAATTAGAAGTATCCGTAGCACCCATACTCGTCGTATCAGAGCTCAAAACACTCTGCTTTTGCTCCTGCTTCTGCTGATGCGAAGCCTCATACAGGATCTGTCGATCAAGAACCCCGCTATTATTACCAGTATGCAGCATATTGCTCACCTGGTCGCACCGGAGGTTCTCATCAGCGAGCCAGTTCTCCCACTCGGATTGGATCATTTCTCTTTCGATGCCGTTGACGACGCGCATGGCAACGAGGAGATCATGGCGGTAGGTGCCGAGACGCTGCCGTGTGCGGCGGAGACGGCGGGCCGTGGCCTTGCCGGTTGTTGAGGCGAAGCCGGCGCCGGCGTCATTATAGGGCGCGTCGAGGTCGGTGGAGTTGAGGATTGATTGGAAGGATTCGTAGCTATTTGTTATGTTAGTATCTTTCTTAGTGTTGTGGACGACGGTTGCCCGCCAAAAGAATGGGTGCCCAGTAAACATACCATTGACTCCCAACAGGCCTCTCCACCACCACCGCACTCCCCTTCGCTGCCTCCTCCAGATCCGCCAAAAAGATGGCCTTGCTCATCACCGTATTCGGTCCCACCCCGATCCGCTCCATATACCTCGCCGCCTTGCGCTCCGCCCACCATGCCGCACCAGACTGGCTGACCACCACCAGGTTATACGCCGCGCTAGCCAGGAGCAGAACCAACAAGACGCGGTGCGCGGTGATGATCTTGAACACCTTCTTGACCACCGCAAACGCCCACATCATGACCGACGTGATGGCACTCTCCAGCAGCGACCGGCCCGTCTCGAGGATCATGGCCGTCAGCGACCGCACGCGGATGGGCTGGCCCTTCTTGGATCCCGATGCGGCGCCGGACCCATCGAGGCCCGCGTTGGGTGAGAAGACCACGACCTGCGTCTGCTGGCCGATGTTGCCGTACACCTGGATGGCGCGCTTGGTGCGACTGTGGGGGCCGAGGCGGCGGACCTGGTCGGTCGCGACCTCTGCGAGCTCCTCGGCGTCGTTGGCGGCGTCATCGAGAGCCTGCCGCTCGACCATGTTCTTGGCGATGGCTGGGGCCTTGGACCAGTCGGCCTTTGTGTAGATGGCGAGCTTGCACTTGGACTTGGCGACGTGGGTGATGACGACCTTGGTGATAAGCTTGAAGGCGTGCGAATGGGGCAAGTGCCAGGGTGTCTTGACGTGGGTGACCACGTAGGTGATGTGGTCGTTGAAGATGTCGATATTCTGCGTGTCGACGATGTTTGCATCCGTTTTGCGCCCGAGCATGTCGGCTTTATCGACTTTGAACTTGAACTGCCGCGCCATCTTGCCACCGTGATCTTTGAGCTCCCAAGGCCCTTGGGCGATCTCCTTGGCCCGACGCTCAAAGTAGAGCTTGGGGAAGATGAAGCTCTTGTCACCGAACAGAACATGGAAACACGCCTTGGCGCTAATCTCGAAATTTCGCTCTGCTACAGGCTTGCCCATATCCTCCGGTTCGTAGTATACAGGGTGCGCTGGCAGCTGAAATTTGTGCATTGGAGCTTTCTTCAGACCACGTGCTCCTCTGATAAAGCGGCCAGTCACGTCTCCAATTCGGCGTTGAACCGGCCGACCATGAGGTGTCCCGTCATCCATGGGCGTGTTTGACGCAACCTCCTCCCAACTTTCGGCACTGGGGCTTCTCTTGTCAAAGCTCTCCCCTTCGAGGTTAATAAGCGCGGTAATAACCTCACCGAGGCTCATTGGTTCAGCGGCCTGAAGATCATCGACCAGGAGATTAAGTCGAGCATGTAGGAGCGTAAAATCCTCCAAGAAGATCTTCATAGTGATGCGAGCGATGTTGAGATCGCTGGCATCCTGGTTCAGATGTAGGAAGATGTAATCGCAATCCTTTCCAGGAGCCGCCGTAACCTCCGTGATGCTGTCAAGGCTGATGGCATAGGCAACGACGAGACCCAGCTGGTGACCAAAGAAGTACATGTTATCGGGCGTCACAAAGATACGTCCATTAGCAGCCATGCCTCTTCCTTCCTTGCCTTCCCCAGATGAGTTTGACCAGGCAGCATTGAACACCAAGACCGGCTTCTCCTCTGGAGCAACAGTTGGAAAGACCAACCGGAATTGCGCATACTGAGCTCTCAACTCAGGAGGATAATTGACCGGGAAGGGATCAACGAGTTGGCCCTGCTTCTCCTGAATCTTCCCGTGAGCATCAGACGCCGCATCTACACTAAGAGTCTTCTTGTGCAGGCTGGCAACTGAGGCCTTCTCGCTCATGGTGCCAGGAGCTTTCTGCTGGACGATACCTACAAGCGGATCATCCAAATCGACCTTTGGCGTCCGAACAGTTTCAGGCAAGGGCGTAAAGGAGGATGCCCAGGGATTGCTACCCCAGTAGTTGGCGAGAACCGCACTTGGCAGACCGCGATTGATATCTGCAGTGGCGCTGGCCATAACAGCGGCTCTGCTGAGATTCGTCGGGACCGGAGGTTTAGATAACGTTGCAGGCGCAAGACTAGTAGGGGCGTGATCGAAAGGACCGCCGAGCGAGGGAATCGGTACCCGCAAAGCAGTGGTCTGGGGGGCGATGGGCGAGATAGGGCTATTGCCTATAAGACCATGACTTGCAGTTATCAAGTTGGCAATACCTCCAGAATGCTGAGCTTGCGCATCCGAGTTGGCAAGCATGGCCTTCCTGTGTAGATCGAGCCTCTGCATGAGCCGGGCAGCATGCTCCCGGCCGCTCTCGCCCTCCTCTCGGCCCAATGTTGTCGTTATCGAGCGCCGGGGAGGGTTGGCGGCGGCATCAAAGCTGGCGCGAGCCGCAGCATCGGCACCAGGGACAGCGAGGGTCGCCGTCCGCTCAAGGCCAGGGCCCGGCCCATCACCCTCGACGCTGTCGAGGGATTTAGCCGAGAACTCGGGAATCGTGGACGGGTTAATGGAGAAAGCAGGATCAACGCCACCGCTAAGGGCGTTCGCCTCGCGTCCCATGGTCGCCTCAAACGCTCTCTTCTTTGCGACTTCGAAAACCTCCAGCCACTCCATCAACTGCGTCTGAGTTTCGGCCTGGAGCAAGAGTGTCTGCGTCTTGGTCTTGACCTCGAAGCAGAACCGACGTTCCTCCTGAACAGCCGGCTTAGCACTGCAAAGCAGCACACCAATCTCGTCTCCCTGCAGCACACCCTGGGGCCCGTTCATGAGCCAGCCGAACTGGAAGTTACGGCAGTAGTACCACCGGCGCACCCAAGTTGTCCTCGCCGGCTTTCCTGACACGACTCGTAGGAACAACCATCCCTGCTTCTCCGCTATCACATCCGTCTCGTCCTTCTGCTGCATGTTCATCGGTCCTCTAGATCCCAGGTATGGCACAGTAGACACGCTGTAGTCCTCGATCTCCCTCGAAGGCTTATAGCCCGCCAGTGTCGCTTCCCCAACCTCTTTCTTCGCCGCCTGTAGCTCTCGCCTAAACAGGGGCTCATACGACTCCATCTCTTTAGACCAGCCGCGTATCCTCTCCAACTCCTCCGCCGCCGTCGCCGCACCGAGGGGCGCGTCACCCCTGGAGCGACGCATCTCCCTATACATATCGGCGCAAACCCGCACAAGCAATTTGTCGAGCGCAAAGCGCAGCTGGGGCGCCGACTGGCAAAAGTCCATGCTAGCCTTGAGGTACGCCTTGCGCGTCTCGAACACGGCAAAGGCGTCCTCGCGCAGGGCACTCGGCTCCTTGGTCTTGTTCTGGCTCACATAGCGGGCGAGTGTCGTGTCAAACGTCTTCTGGGCAGCCTCCAATGCTCGCCGTGCCTCCTTGAATGTGCGAAGTTCTCCGTTGACGAAGTTGCGGATGGGCTCGACGCTGATGGGCTCCATTCGCCGCACCGTGGCCATCACCCCGGTCCACCAGTCGCGGGCGCCATCGCCGGCTCGGCGGAGAGCTAGAAATGTGTAGTCGGTGTCGATGATGGCATCGGCTTGGGCGGTTGCGTTAACCGGTGGCGGCGCAATCTTTTGGAGGTAGGCATGAATGCTGTCCTCGAGCGCGAGCAGGTCGTGGACCACCTTGGATGTGCTGCGGATGTAGTTGTCGAGCCATCGCTCGATTACATCGAGGTTTTCGGAGAAGTGGACGGTAGAGGCCCTGAATGTTGGGGAATCGAGAGCGGCTTCGTTGAGGCTGACAGGGTTGGGAGCGCCAGGGCGTAGCTTCTTGGTAAGGGGTAGTTGCGACTGCGTTGTAGACGAAGAGGTCTGTGTAGGAACTGATGCCGGCTGCGTCGATTGCGGCTTGCTCGGGGCCGCGGCGGCCGGCGGTAAGACGGGGAACGCTGTGGTATCGGACATGATCTGTGTGGGATTCTGGGGAACTCGAAGGGTATAATCGGCAGCTGCTGCCCACAGTTATGTCGATCTCGTCACGTCTGTCCCCTCGGCACCTTGTATTAGGGTAAATGGGGCAGCAAAAAAGCTCGGGGAGGCGGGTCGCAAAAGTCGAGTTCGAGGTGCGAGGTGCGAGAACCTTTCTGGCAGCTGGACCGGTCTAACCGGGTGGTGTGGCTTTTACAGCACCGATGGTGGTGGCGTATCACAAAACTCCTCGCGGTGGTCCCATCCGTAAAATACCTCTCACTATGCGGTTTCTTTCATGATCGATTAGGTTTGCTATTTGTTGCAGTTGGCGCAAAGGGTGATGCAGTTGGTTCGTGGTGGAGTTGTTGTTGGAGAAAGTTGGTGGTGATGACGGGATGGACGTCAATGTAAAAAGGAGACAGGGCGGGAAGTGGGAAAGCGGCGCGTCCACGCACAGAAAGAATGGAAGGCAAGGTACCTCTATGTGCCTCCTCCTCAGCTACTCCTCAGGGCAGCAATAGCACACCGTCCATTCAGCTTGGAGACTTCCACTTCCAGTTGTAGGTCGCTACCTGTACCTACCGTGGCCCGGACCGCTGCAAACGCAATGACGTTGTTGATCGAGAGTGGTCACTGTTTGGCCAAGCGGCTTCAGGCCGGGGCATGATCGACTGCGAACGGCAGTGGGCATTGGGTGAGACTTCCGCTGGCCGGACTGGTCGACTGCAATGGGAACTTGCTGAACCCCTGGATCGAAGCTGCCTGCCAAGAATTCCGCGTATCCGCCGAACTGGGTTGGCTTTGAGCGCCCGTTCGCTCAATCGCTCTACCTTAACAAGGAACCCCATTTAGCCCCGTGGCTTGGCTTGCAGAACCCCTGAAGCTCCGCTGTTCAGTGGACAAGGCATGCCCTGGCAGCGCACGCCAACGGATGGAATCATTTTCGCTCATTGTTAACGGCTTCACTAACAAATATCAAACGATTGGAAATTGAAGACAACAACCGAGACACCGAATGTTCTTCGCAAGAAATGGAAGTGAAAACAGGCAACTTTGAGACTTAATAAATGGCCTTTGATACTTTACGGAAACGGACAAGTACGAAAACTCGGCATCCTCGTTCGTAAGTAGAACGCCCCAGTTTGTTAACCGAGCAATACCTCATCCATGTCTGCCTTTCATACAATGAAATTCCTCATTTGTAACCTGCCTCCTCCTAATCATACATCACGAACGGGACTCATGATTGCAATCCCCCGGGTAATAAGAGTAATTGAGGGTTCCGCTTCCCGCTATCACCAATCCCCAACCTTATTACCGCAACTTCCGATCTTTCGCCCTGTGCTCACGGACGTGGACCTAAAACTACATGGCATCTACTGGCTATTCTCCATCACCACATCTTCCTCCACCTCTCCTTGTTGTTTCCACGACTTCCTCTCCGTCCACGATCTTGCAAGAGCCCCAGAAGATGTCTCAAAGTGGTCGGGGAGAGCATATGTCTTGTAAACTGTCCTGTCGCGTCCTAACAGACAGACCCTAGCAGGAAGCTCGCCTCTGGTCTTGCTCGCGCGCTGGATCTCCATCTGGATGGGCACGAAGCCAACTGCGTTGAAGAAGAGGGGGACATAAGGCATTTCTGGACCTCCGATATCGATTGTATGGGGTCTCTCTCCTTCTTTGTATACTGAGTAGGGTAGGGTGGGTGACTGATATCCGATCCTCACCAGGGCAGGGCTTTGCTCGTCTGGTATTGAAGTTAGCTTCGTATTGTCTAGTCCCGGCTGTCTTGGTTCATGATCCCAAAGTGACTGACCTTTGAGATGGCTTAGCACGAGCAGAGACTCGTCGTCCAGGAACTTGATATCAACTACGGTAGCCCCGTTGGGGAGGGCCAGACCACAGGCACTGCTAGAGGGCGTGCCGCTGATACCGTTGGCGACGGGAATAACGGTTCGTATAAAGAAGACTAGCCTCATTATTAGTCTACGCACAACACTTGCAGAAAAGGAAGACATACTCTTGTTCTTGTCGTCTTCCGGTACTGTAGTAACGAATGTTGTAATACCTGACTCGGTCTGAGTATTCGTGTTAGCAATCAAAGCTCGAGATAGAATTACCCATACAGAATGACTGACTGCTTTAGACCGAGAGCACAGATGAACATCATGCCTCCAGATCTTCTCGCGAGTAGATATCTCCACAGCCTGGTTGAAGCGCACACTGCGCTTCTCTGCCTCAGCAATCTCCTTGAACACGATAGCCGATTTGCCAGTGAGATGATTCACCAGTTGGTCGATCTTGGGCAACGCCTTCAAATATGGCTTGCCGTGCTCCTGGTTCTTCAACTGCTGATCAACCAGTTCAAGCATCGATATGCCACTGTTCTCCTCCGCCACCTTCCAGTCCTTCTCGCGCTCTTCCGCCGCGATATCACCAAGATAGACACCCAATGGACTGCCCATCAGATATCGCTGGATATACGTCAAGACCTTGACATTATCCATAGTCGCCTCCTTTTCAGTCAACTCCTCCGCAGCTGCTGATGACGAAGCCAACTTGTCGATTTCCATCCGGAGCCAAGACGAAAAGCAAGTGAAGTGATCCAGCTCGTCCATGACCCCCAGTAGGATCTTGTACGAAACCAAAGTCAGCGCCGCAATCATGTCCAGAAGCTTCTCGATTTGCGAGGCGGTGAACCCAATGTTGTCGCTCGAGCCGTGGAAACGAGCGAGGCCTAGCAGCCGGCTGAGCACGATACCGCACCTCTCGAGCGCAGGCAGGAAGTTCTCGTGGACGAGGCTTCTGAGATTCTGCAGACCGCTTACGACTGCTTTATCCCAACGTTTGTGTCCCTAAGTACTTGTCAGTCTCGTGGCAGTTTGCACATCTCGCTTTTCAGACTTACTCTCTCGGCCAGACTGTCGACAAGCCACTCCTTCACCTGGGGAAACACATGCCCCGTTGCAACCGTGTGATACAGTGCCTGGACAATCGTCACCGGCCCCTTGGGGCTCTTCTCCAGATCTTCTTGGACACCGCGAAGAAAACGCCCGGGAAGCTCTCTCGTGGACTTCCACTCACTAATCATGTGCGACTGCGCCTGCTTCAGATATCTCAGGAGGTTTTGAAGCGTTGTCGTTTTCGACGCCAACAAGGACAGGTTGATTGGTGATTTATGAATAAAAGTGAGGTCCATGGGAACAACGTAAAGTGATGTCAGACTGCCCTCCTTGGGTCTTAATAGGAGTGCATGAGTAGACACTTTGGGATGGGAGCTGTGACCGCAAAGCTGGAAAGCACCCTTGCCGGAGGGAGATCCTCTTGCCGTATGCGGTGCATGCTGAAAGGTGCCAATGACAAATGAATCGTAGATGCTGAGATGAATGCCTCCGTCGGCCGTGCCGGCGATCATGACATGGACGTTATCTGAGTCCTCGGGCTGGTAAGGGCGGAACACGAACTCTAGTGATGCCGCTGTCGAGAAAACAAACATATCGTCACTACGAACCATGTCAGCTACAGCATCATCCGTGTTTCCTTCCTTGAACTAGAAGCTCGTAGATCAAGTTTGCTTACCCAGTACCTCCCGACAAAGGAAGAGGACTGATCTTCGGGAGAGCCGTCTCCACCTCCAAGAAAGTCAACTCATGGGGGAGATCTAGGACATGCTTCTTCTCATCAGGCACGAGCTCCCGCCACGGTAAATCGGGGAGGCCATCGTGCTTCCTGCCGGTGTGCGACTGCCTGTCAATTTCGTTTCTGGCCCAGGCGATGAACTCGATTTTGGAAGGCTGTCCATCACGGCTTGCTGCCACGCGGATGTGATGCACGGCTTTGTTGCTTTCCAAGCCGATCAACCTCACCACGCCGTCACTCCAGCCGGCAGCTAAGAATTGGCCTGCGAATTTCCGTAAGAGATTGCTCTCATCAAAGTCATCGGGGAACGTTTCACTTACCATCCTCTTTCCACTTGATCGCGTCAACCTTTTGGTTTCGCTCTGTATGCTTCGAAACCAACTGGTTGCTGCCACGCCAGACGTAGATTACGTTGACGTCGCCGACGGTGGCTGTCAGGTCGATCACCGGGTTACATGCAATTAGCTTGCCCGAGACTGGCACACTCAAGGTGCTGGAACTGAATAGCTGAAGCTGCCTATTTAGGGACATTGCGTGGGATTGTTTGGGCCTTTCAGTTCTATGACGGTGTTTGAATATTCAAGCTGCGTGGAAAGTGACGGTCAACTAGTTCCAGCCTTCAGCTGCGGACGTGAGATGTGAATGCAATGACACACGCAAGTCCATAACTTGGCAAGTCGATTCGGGAGTTTTTGGGAGTTTTTGTTTTTGTTTGCTACAGCTTTACTTGCCTTTGGCGTATTGATGTTGTCGCTGCTGTTGTTCTGCGACTGTGGTTCCGTCCTGCCTGTTGACGGATCGAAAACACAGTGCAGATAGAGCAGTTGCTACAGTAATGGGCATACTGTGCAGTTAGGCATTCGTACTGTAATCCTTCAAGCTACTTAGCGAATTACACAGCAAAGTGCAAACCTCAAGACATTGATTGCCATACTCGACATTCTCAATGTTGCTAGTTCAGTTGAGCAGCTCTTTGAATAAATGAGGTCCTCATGAATGATGCCTTGATGATGAGAATACCAGCCCTTTTGAACTGTGTGGAACCCGTAGCTCACGAGTTACTTTCAAGAATCCCGAACGTGTCAAGAAGCCCTCTCCCGGAAAACCAATCTCACCTTGTCAACGGGAGACAAAAACGACAACTCGAGTACCCAATGAGCATGACCATGTATAACAGTTTTAATTATGATCGGAACTGGGCATTTCGGTTGCTTCCCATACATTACTCTAATTCTGATGCGGAATGATGATCGAGACGCCTGACCGGCATCCTATGGTCGCTCCTTTTTGGCTCTGCTCAAAACAACGACAACAAAATTTACTCAATGACGAACTTGTCGGCCACCGATCTGATGTCCTTGGAGAATGAAACCTCTTCGCCTTCATCCACCAGCTCGACAGAGTGAACCTAGGATGTGTCAGTTGCTTTTTCTTTACCCGTTTTCGAAACACAAGGCGGGGGCAACTTACATCAACCTCCACAAACGGTGACGACTTGGAGAACCGCACCTGCATCGGGAAGAACTCGTTCTCGTCATCCGTCTGCGCCTCAAACTCGAACGCTCCGCTGGCGTTCTCCTCGCTTACGGTGCCTACCGACCACTCTAGACTGTCACCAGACACCTCATACACAGCGTCGAAGCTAGACACCTGAGGCTCTGCGCTCGAGTACGGGATTACAACAGTAACGTCCTTGAGGGTATCTCCACCAGTAAGTTCGTACTCGACGGTCAATGTGCTGTTACCATCTGAGCCCTTGTTAACCCAGACAGTGAAACTGATTGGGAGTGCGCTGGTATCGTCGACTTTGGGAGTGGCCCGCCACCTTAGAACACCGACAGAGTTGTTGGTAGGGAATCCCTTTGAAATCTGGGTTAACTGGATAGCCTGGGAGCTGTTGAAGACATTCTTATCGACGTTCGGGTGAGTGCGGAATTGGGCGCCGTGGGTTGGTGTGGCGCTGAGGTTAAGCTTGATTCTGGAGAGCGCTGGGTCGGAGACACGAAGCTGGAGGTCACCGCTAACCGCGAGGGATTCAAGGGCACCATCCCTCGACAGCTTGGCACTGATCGTCTCGTTGATGAGGACGTGAATAGCATCCCGATCGAGTGTCGAAGAGACTCTGGAAGCGGCAGGCTCTGCGGCGGCTGCCGGTGCGGCTACGGGAACAAGGGGCGCTTCCTCAGCCTCGTGTCCGAGATCTCCCTTCACGCGCTCGAAAATATCCGTATTCTTGGACTTCTTGCCCAACTGCATACCCTTACCCTTCGGCAAAGCATTGAACCTATTAAAAAAAGAAGAAGAAAAAGGTTAGCTTGCATGTTAGCCAGCAAACAAGAGGGAGTAACCCATACTTGGCCTTGTTCTTCTCGGCTTCGTAGGTATCGTAAGACTCGGTAACAGAAGGTCGCACAGGCGGGGTGTATGTAGGATATACCGGCGTCCGGGGTACCGCGGAACGTCCAGTTCTGGCCGACTCCTTGCGCTGCATCTCCAACTGCTTGGCTTTCCTCTTGCGCTCTTCGGTGGCCTCCAGCTCCTTGTTCCGGGCAATAATTTCCTGAATGCGCTCCTCATGACTCTCCATCTCGAGGAAGGTCTTGATCTGGCTGATGGTGAGGTTCTCGCGGTAACCGAGGGTCACCAACTCGTCGAAGGCACTGAGCAGTTCGTAGGCATTTCGGAGGATTTCGCGCTCGTCGAGGCTCTTGCAGGTGCTGGTGACAACCTGGACGAAAAGGTGGAGGGAGTCGATGTCCTGGAGGATGTTGGACTGCTTGTTGGTGATGAGGACCATGTACAACTCATCCAGGGGCTGGTAAACGAATCGGACATTGTCTTGCTCGACAATCGTGTGCTGGGTGCCCGAGTCGGCGGCCTTGGGGAACGACGCGAGGAGGGCTTCGATACGGGAGCGCTTGATATCGTTGAAGGCGCGGGCTAGGACGGCCTTGCCGCCGCGGGTGCAGATGGAGGCAGCGAGGACAACCTGACATCTTCCGTCAATCGCTTCTTCCCACTAGGAGACAGGGATGGATGAGTTACCATTTTGACAGCAGTAAACAACCACTATTACTGGCTCGGAGGGATGTTCGTGGTGCGGGGAGCTTCGGGGTGTGTTGAGGTAAGTCGTGAGCTTCACCTCCTGAAAGTTAAACGCGGACGGGAAGGTTGATGTGGTCTTTCTGTTGCCGTGCTGAGGTGTGCTGTCGGTCAGGTCCAATTGAACTGGAGGTACCATTTGGAGGTACCCCGGCGGGCAGCGATACCTGCCCGTTGGACGGCAGCTTCATTGCAGCGTCGGTCAGGATTCAGTGGAGGCCAGGGCAATGGCAGCAGGGGCAGTGTGGCCGACGAGGGGCTGCCAGCTGGCAACGGAAGGGAATTCCAGGGGCACACCAAGATTAGGCACCCACAAGGCCCGCTAAACTCGATGCGGCACTTGCTTGTGATCAATTCTGTGAATTTCACCGTCATTTCACAGACTGCGGCAGTAGCAACAACCGCACCTTTCTCTTAACAACGCACAACTGGGTGTCGAAATCCTCCGACTTCCATTTCCAACCCAAATCACCTCTGACCTCGAAACGATTCGCCGTCGAACAACCTGTCTCTCGATCGCTCGAATCATTGCCCGGACGATACGAGTCCCATTTGCGGATCAACACATACACTACGTCGACTATCTTCGTGACACACCTCACCATCAAGAGCACACTCGATTCTGGTGCCCTTCACCCGCCTACCAGCTCCGCAGCCCCGTGAACGTGAGGCATCGCGATTATCCACCACCTTCCAGCATTCCATACCTCGATTCGATGTGCACTTTTGCCCAAAATATCCGCCCCCGAATCATTAACAGCGGTTAAATCGTGCTGTCGGATCCCGCCCAGTCTACGTGTCGCCTCACAGCCCATCACCGGTCCATATTGCGCATCCAGAAGCGCCGTTCTTTGACGGGCGTTCTTTGTCGAGTGCGGGGCGACCCATTCTCAGCTACAACCCCCCAGAACCCGTGGTCTCCACCTAGAAACAAGAAGTCACGGCCTTTTCGTCCACGACATCCACCGAAACCCATCGCCAAGCTAAGGTTTTTGACCAGTGCACCAGTTTTACGTCTTCGCTTCTTTCATCACGCTTGCTGGACGTACCACAATCAAGACGTCCCAACCCAAAGAAACTTCGTGAAAGTTTCGCATTTCGTTTCACTCTTTCGTACTTTTTCAACTTTGAGGCGTGTTTTTGCCTGCCAATTTCACCATGGAGGAAGTTGGCTTCGACGTCCCCGTCGAGGCGGGGAGGGCCGTTTTTGACGATGATTTAATGCTAGATGCCGGCATGCAAGCCGACGAGCTTGTCTTGGAACTCGATGACTTACACGACAAGGATGACGAGTACCAGACGGTCGATCTTGACGCTCACCCCGTCACAGCCGACCTGGAAGTTGCTGTCGATGGCCTCGAGGCGCAGCCTAATACGAACGATGAACATGCAGAGGCGACAGGCAACGCCGAGGAAGATGCTCAAGATGTCTCTATGACCTATAACGATGAGATAGGTTACGAAGAGGAGGAGGGCGTTGCAGAAGAGGCCGCGACTGAATACAAGCCCAAAGGAACCACTACGTCAAAAGCGCCACCTGCGAATGACGAGACTTTAGAACAGCGTGAATCGGAACAGGAAGCCCACGACGTCCAGATCGATCTCGCTGAGCCCAAGATGGGCGACGACGCGGAAGAACAGCCCACCGGTCTCGAGGCGCGCACAGAAAACCCTGTTGATCAGGAGGCTACTCAACAAGCTGCCGAGACTAAAGTCGGCCTGAACGTCGATGGTCTTGCACCTGCCAACCCTCTGGATACTGCTGTCTCAGGAGCTGAACGAGCGGGCGCGGCCGTGAGCGAAGATCACCCTCTTGAGGAAAGCCAGAGTGACCATGACGAGGCCATTGGTGATGATGCCGCATTCAGCATCACAGATATCACAGTCCAGTATCAAGGTAGCAGTTACGCCCTCTTTGGAAACTCGGACATGGATCCGGAGACCTACTTCCTCTCCGATACTGAGATCGCAACCGCACCATTGTCGGAACTACTTGCATCTATCCGCTCTGTCATTGCCTCAGAGTTGACACCCGGAGAAGAGCTTGTTATTGTTATTGACTCGCTTGATTTGAACTTTGGCGAAAGGTCCAGCAGAGACTTTTTGCAGCGCAGCTTTCATCAGATCATTTACTGCTACAATGTTCTTCTAGCTAAAGGAATCGTGACAGAAACGTCCCTCATGCTCAATCTTGTGGTCCGTCCGGACCCCGAGGGCCGGTTCTTGGAGTTGCTCGAGGAGGCTGGCATCTGGAGTGGAGCTGACTACTCTCCCGATTACTCAGATGCCTCCGGGGAGGATGAATATTTGGACGACGATCAGGACGTTGAAGATTACGATGACATTGACAATGAAGGCCTCGATGATGATGATCATGATCATGAGGATGTCCAAGATTTTGAATTCGATGAGCAAGAGCATCAAGATGAGGAAGGCCAGCAAGATCAAGAACAAGAAGAGAAAGAAGATAACAAAGAGCCAGAGGGTCTTGAGATTACTGAGAACGTCGAAGTTGCCGAGGATGTCGAGGTTACTGAAGACATCGAAGTCAGCGGGAATGTAGCCGAGACTGAGGATGTCACCGTCTCAGCTGACCAGGATGAAGCATCAGAGGAACACACGGAGCCTCAGGTCACAGAGGATGTCCCTGAGAATGAGCGTGAAACTGAGCAATTCTCGCTAGAAGACAACATCGATCAAGCTGCCCAAGCAGGGCCATCTGCAGATATCAACGGGGAAAGCCACATTGGTGCCGGTGAAACCCCTGACGACCCTTCAGGCATCGTTGATGTCGAGCATGAGATGGGTGGTGATCTCGGAGAGCTTCAGCCCAACCTGGAGGGGACAGGCAGTGAATTGGAGCATGCTCCCGAAATGAAGTCTGCCACGGACGAACCTCAGCCGGAAAACGGTGATCATACCGAGGCTATCAACGAGGAAGGAGAGGAGGAGGTTTATGATGAGGACGAGTACCTCGAGCATCATGAAGAGGCCGAGGCCGAGGAGCAAGAGGATGATGAAGCCAATCATGCAGCGGGTGCGGAGGAGTTTGGTGATGACTTGACTCTCAGGCAAACATTCGACAACTGCAACTTCTCCCTCGATATCATGGATGAGTCTACTGAAGGTAATGCAGTGCTCGGCCTTGACGACAATGAAACTGGTAAATTCCCTTCTTTCTTTTTGTCAACCAAACACAACCCCGGCACACACAGCCACATACACGCTTCCCGCACAAGCGAAGCCAAGGATGACGATCTCATCGACTACACGGACGATGAAGGTCCAATCCATATCATACCTAGCCTCAAACGAAAGCCCGGTTTCCCGGACCTAAGCTTAAGGGCAAAGAAGATGAGATCCGAGCAAACGGATGAGACATTGCCACCACTGCATAGCAGGCCCGTGGACAACGTATCCGGCGGAAGCCAGGTTGCAGTTCATTTGCGACCGACCCAGCACCGCGGTCTCGCAGAGCTATCCCCTTTCCGTTCCGACTCCCCTTGCACCGAGAAATCCAACAGCCCGGTCAACTTCTCTGCACCCCAGCGGGGCCGCGGAGGTCGTTGTCAATCCCACAAAGACTCCGATTCAAGCGTCACCTTCTCTGTCTACGAGGATGCTGACAAAACCTATCAAGGAAACAACGATATTAGTACTTCGCGCAATCCGGACTCTGCCGCCATTCAAGAACAGTACACTGACGATGGCCCTAAAATGGACGATTATACTGAAGTAGAAAATGCGCTCGAAGCCGAGTACACTCATGAAAGATCGCATCTCACAATCAACACCGCCGACTCCAGGGACCAGACTGACGAAGGTGCTCACGACTTCACAGCCGAAGAACCCGCCAACCACACGAGCACAACCAATACCATGAGTGGCGACGAGATTGACTACGACGAGCATGAGGATCAGGATGGCTCCTTCGAAACAGAAGGTCAAGCCCAGGAGTTCAGCAACGCTCAGGATGACGATGACGAAATCGGATGGGGAGATGATGGAGAGGAGGACAACGATGAACCCACACAGCAGACCACAACCTCTCAAGACCAACTGCCCTTCACAGCAAAGAGAGGACGGACTGATGATCTGAATGAGGAAGCCGAAGAGGCCGGTAAGTTTAACGCGGATCTGCACGGGAAAACACCTCGCTAATCAAAACCATAGATGTCAAGCGTCGTCGGACCTGATCGGTAAAATTCCGGCTTCAAATGTAGCTCCGCCCCAACACCGCCATGCCCTTTTCTAACCCTCCCAGCCCATTTTCTTCCTTCCCCTTCTCCTCTGGCCGCTGTAGTTCAGCTTTGTCGTTTGTGAGTTGCTCTTGATTCCCTCTTTTCTTTCCATCGACAACCGAATTTGAAGGCGCATTGGAAGAAGCTCCAAGCTTCGAGAATGGTAAGTAGGTTGAAAAGGATCAGCCGTGTACTAGGGGCCCAGTCGGTTTGCCCCTCACTTCGTTACTCTTCGCCCGATCAGCGACACTTAACAACAGGATCGGAGACATCGACCTCGATAATGCAGCCCGGCTTAGGCTGCAGACAGCAATCATCAACGATCCGAAAAAAAAAACCCCGGGAAAATCTGGGGGACACATATCGCTTCACGAAGCACAATCCTGGTGAACATACCAAAACACATGCGGTACCTCAGGGATTGCTGGTCATCTTTGCAACCTAAAGCCGCATACCTGGAACATCTCTTTCTGGGGTCCATATAGCATATTCCTGTTGTGCATTTTCTCCTATACTATAGTCTTTGGTGGCGTTTGGTAGAACGGCGGTGGGACATAGTTAGGCTATCTTTAGGAGCCCTTGAGGCTTCAGAGGTGCGTTTGAATTTGGTGGGTATATCCGGGTAACATATGGTCATCACAGTCGAGACTAGGCATGGGGTTCTTTACGAGGTATGTAGAGCCTTTTCTGTTTGTGGCGGCGCATTTTGGTTTGGGCGAGGTGGATATACGGGTTCTCCGAAATCAAAAATAGGTGTTGAGTAGAGAGATAGCGAAGGCGGACCACGTAAGGAAAACTCGAATAGTTTGGGGGTAGATATCAGTTTAGATGGGACTATGGATGAATTTTGAGTTCCTCTTGTATCTCAATGGCAGAGAGTCTTTGAACCAAATGACTATGATGAACTTTCTTGCAAGGCTGAAACTGTCGATCTGGCCACATCGTGGTGGAAGTTGAAGCCTCAAACACGCCCAGCTGAGAGAAACTCCACAGCATTCGTAATGTTTTGCTTCGCCACACAGCCGGGCCTCATTTGGAATTATTCTGCAATCCAGCACAGCATACGTGCTCCCAAAAGTGCAGGTAGCTACATAAAGGCTGGTAAATACCAAGAAACAAAATTACCCTTTCCTTGGCATATTGACATCAGTGATTGAGAACCCCCTTTCCAGGAGTCCAGGAGGACGGGAGGACGGGATGGAATCTTATCAAATCGCTTCTCCCCGTTCGGATATAGGGTTAAAGTTTCACACCACTAGTGTGAACCCATTGCTTCTGTTATGGCGATCAGTCCCGCAAACGTAGAGGTAGGTATGCGGCTAGCTATTTTGTTCAACTGCAGGTAATTAGTTGCTGTGATACGCACGGTGATGTGATCAATGGGGGCTTCGTTCCCGCGGCCTGCGTCGGCAGGTCGGCCTTGAGAGAAGTGGATAGAACGGAGATTCTGGACGGAGGGCGGAGCAAGAGGTGTTTCGATGAATGTACAATGCTCCGGCACTTCCAGAGTTGCGATGCAACTTTTGACGTTTCCCAAACATCAGGTATCGCGGACGGGAATTATGCTTGACATAAGGCATCATCTCAATGCGTACCATACACAGGGCTAGAAGCATCGGAGATAAAATGCCCCAATCTCGCAAGTACATATCAGATGTCGGTTGAGGTCACTTTCCTCGCCTTAAATACTACACTTTACGTATATGCCAGGCACAGGGAAAGGAGACTAAAATAAAAGTGCGGGGGCAGTGATCCTTTCAGGTCCTCAAGAGCCAAGATTGGAAAGATCAATGGAAGGTCAAACACGCCCGCAGCGAGTCCACCCTGTGATGCCGAGGAACAAGGGAAGGAATGATCCCGAGCTCAACAGAGTTTCCCTTAAGCTGAGCCGAACGGGGTCCACCTACTAGAGAACAAATGAAGGAAGGCGCCGACGGGCAGCACGGATGAGGCTAAGAAGTGGAAAGATATCAAAAGTCGTTAAAAACAGTACTTTACATACCTTACGAACTGCCAGGCCGCGCGGTGTAATAAGAAATTTCATAGTGACTATGGCGAGGTTGACCGGGCGTGTCGGTTCGTCTGATACTCCCATCACCAAACGTGTTTTTTTACCTGACTGCACACGCGTGCTTCGGCAACACGAAATCTGTCCTTAAAATTGTGCTTGGACAACAACCGGGCATTCAGACATTTCACAACTCAAGGCACGTACTTATATGTATGTATGAAAACAAGTTGTCCTGGGGGTTTTAAGTGGCTGACTAACAGGAATGGGCTCCCTCCCAGACTTGCCAGAGTGACCAGGTTGCCATACTTATGTCCAGGGGTTCGACCACACCTCCGACAGGGGTGCCGAATCCACGCCTCTTGTGATTCTTGAAACCGTTTGGGCTCCACGATTTCTCTCTCCACCACTGGCTCGACACCCAGACACTGTACTTGGCCTCACCACAGCGCCGACGCACCATCGACAGCGACCACGCCCCCCAGACACACAAAGAGATTCATCAGAACAGCCACCAGCAACAGAAGCAGGGCCCCTCGAATTGAAACCACCTGGCTCGCTGCTGTGACACTGGACAGGGCTACGAATTACCTTAGCACAATTTATCATACGCTACGACTTTTACCTACCTAAGGTCTTACCTTTACCTAGCCCGCCCACTTGCAGGCCTGCGCGCTAAAACACCGTTCGAAGAACCAGACATTCCCCAACAGCAACCTTGCCTCAGGGCACCACTGAGGAGGCACCACCACCAACGGCACCACCAACGTTCAAGACTCCAAGACAACACGACGACACCTTGCCTTACACAACCGATCCGAACGAAGCGAAACCACCCTGACCTGACCTAAGGGAGGGCTTGCAAAACAGACACACACAGGTTGACAACTTCGCCGTCGTCGCTCTTTTACACGTACCGATTGACCTCATCCGTTGCCATCGTCGGCCGTTTGCTTCCGGGCGCGTAGCGGATGCATCCAAACCTCACGACGACCAACTAAGCCTCGGAAATCCATTCTCTTCGTAAACCTCGCCCGGCGCGAGTCCCGATTTTACCTCCCCACTCGAACTTGGGAGAGAACGACAGCCACCGCGGCTTCCTTACGAACTACAACTGTGCAGCGCAATCTTAAGCTGTTGTTACACTCGTTTGATTCAAGATGTCGTGGATGTTGGAAGAAAAGTAGGCCAAAGCAACAGCAGTCCCCATTACAGCCGGGACTCGGTTTCCGGTCGAGAGAAGGACATTCATACTGATAGAGATGTGGACAGGTATATCGGCCTGGCGCTAGCCATGACGTCGAGTTTAGCAATTGGTATGTCTCGCATATCCCCCAGACAACGTTCAGGAACAGTGGCCTCTAACACACTCCACTACACAGGCACGAGTTTCGTGATCACCAAGAAGGTACCGAGCCCAGCGCTTCCTCCGCTCCGGCCACACTTACGCTTGCCTCGGCTGCGATTACGAACTGCATAGCGAGAGGATATACTGGTGCTAACACTAAGGTTTTATAGGGATTGAACCAAGCAGAAGAGAGACACGGCTTCGAAGGGGATGGCTACGTATACCTCAAGAACCCCATGTGGTGGGCGGGAATTGGGTGCAGTATGGAATCCCTACAACCAAAGACTGCGGTTTGTCCAAAGACATGGGAAGGCTGACTTTTTGTTTCTTCTGTATAGTGGTTGCTGGCGAGATCTGCAACTTTGCGGCATACGCATTTGCTCCGGCCATTTTGGTCACTCCACTAGGGGCACTGGCAGTGCTAATAGGAGCTGTACTGGGATCCTACTTCCTCAACGAAGAGCTCGGGACATTGGGCAAGTTGGGAAGCGCCATCTGCCTCATCGGTGCTGTCATCATTGTCCTCCATGCTCCCCCTGACGAGGATATCCAGACGATCGACCAGATTCTTAACTATGCGATCCAGCCTGGTATGTCTTGGCTCCTGATATCGGTTTCGCTCACGGTGATATTTAGGCTAACTGACTTTACCAGGGTTTCTCCTTTACTCGGCTTTGGTATGCGGTTTTGCCGGGTTTATGATCTACAGGGTTGCTCCGGTCTACGGCAAGAAGAACCCCCTCGTCTATCTTAGTATCTGCTCCACCGTTGGTTCAATCTCGGTCATGGCTGTCAAGGCCTTTGGCATTGCGCTGAAGTTGACCTTTGCGGGGAACAACCAATTCAGCCACCCTTCGACCTATGTCTTTATGATCATCACCGCTGTCTGCATTCTGACGCAGATGAATTACTTCAACAAGGCCCTCAGCCAGTTCCCTACCAACATGTGGGTTTCAAGGTTCAAGTTCTGGAAAACATGGGAACTCAGTTAACATACTTTTTAGTGTCAACCCTCTGTACTACGTCACATTCACCACCGCTACCCTTTGCGCCTCGTTCATCCTCTTCAAGGGCTTCAACACCACCGAGCCTGTCGCCACCCTTTCGCTTCTTTGTGGTTTCCTGGTCACCTTTACCGGAGTCTACCTACTCAACCTAAGCCGTGGCGACCCCGATGGCACCAAGCACCTCGCACGACGGAGCCGCGGCGATGCCACTGGTACCGACATGATCTCAGGTCTGCAAACCCGCATGAGTATGGAAGCACGGCGCTCACAGGGACGCATGAGCACAGGCAGCAACCGCGACCGCGACGGTCTCATGAGGGCTTACGACGAGGAAGAGGCCCTTGGGCTGGCCGATCTTGCCGAGGATTCGGACGAGGAGGATGATGACCCCCGCTCGCCCATGATCGGCAGCTTCAGACACAGCAACGGAGGCCCGGCCAACGGAAACACAACGACGACAACACCAACAACACAAGGCGGGCGTCTCGCCCCTAACGGAAAGAGACACGCGGTCGGCGATTCGATAGAGATGCAAAACAGGAAGAAGTCTGGACAGAGATGAATACGATACCCCGAAGTCCAACCCAGAAAAGATTCTTTTTCTCACTTTCCTA
Source organism: Copromyces sp. CBS 386.78 (assembly GCA_030685235.1). Classification (NCBI taxonomy): domain Eukaryota; kingdom Fungi; phylum Ascomycota; class Sordariomycetes; order Sordariales; family Sordariaceae; genus Copromyces; species Copromyces sp. CBS 386.78. Next base: position 541,618 of record MU839097.1, read on the forward strand.
TTCTTGTTTTCTTCTCTCTCCTGTTTTAACTCGCATATCGTTCTTCTTCAACGAAATAGACCGACTAGGCTATATGGGACATAAAAGGGGGCATGTCGGTTGTTTTATTTTCTCTGTTTCGTTGACCGGAAGGCAGGGTGGACTCGAAGGGCAGCCCAAATACTCATGTACCAAAACCAATCTACCCACGCTACCTACTTCCACGCACGCTCGCCTGTTTTCTAAAAATACGAAAGTTGGGAGATTGGTGCACCGCTCGACGGAATATCGATGAGAACCAGAAACGTAGGAATCGCTGTATAGGCCCACCTACCGAGTTCGACCGAAGTTGCCCGGTCAAATATCGCCGGCTTGAGGTTCTCCCTAAGGGGCAGCCTTCGTTTGGAGGAATCACTGACAGCTGGCTCACTTGAGTGTATCCTACAAAAGCTCTCAAGCAAAAACGATGAGAGACATAAAGGAGTGGGGTATACGTTAATACCTTAAACCTGTAACGGACGGAGAGTTGACTGTCTATCTACTATACACGCAAAATCAAAAAGGCAGAGCAGACGCTTGAGGGATATAGACAACATACGGAAGTGAGGGAAGAGAAGGCAGGGCTGGAGGAGATGCGGAGGACAAGAAAGGGAATCATCTACGCGGCGCCGTGGGAACGGGAACGAAGGGGAACGGATAGATGATCGAGTACTGCTACAATGAGAGAAAGTTGTTTTGTGCGCGCGCTCACTCTTCTTAGAGTGTCTCTGTTGATTTCTTATTTCTGTTGCTATAAGAAAAAAAACACATGTATGATTTACGGGCCACCGGAAGAGGTTTATCACTACCTACAGCAGGCCAGAGCACAGGTTGGCTTGGTTGGATCTGGGTTCGAAGCGATATCAACTTACCTCTGTACCTAGACCAGAGCCCGACATCTCCCCTCTTGAAATCACCAGGCAGGCACATGTCCCCAACCTTTCCAGTCATGATTACCTACCCAAAAACTGTATCTAGTACACAGCCAACTTGCGTATTCTGTCTCTTTTACCATCGCCTTCTGCCTTTCTAAGCCCGTGAGCTCAACGATTGGGCATGTGCCAACCAAAAAGATTCGTAAGATGTTTTGTATCCAGTCGTCGTAGTCATGTAGAGTGCTTCCACGGCTCACCATTGGTGGGGGCAATACCATTTACCCTTGAGCGAACAGTGCCCATTGTCAATATTTACCTATTTTGTATTATGCAGGCGAGGTGACGTGGGTAGGTATACGATAACAGCAGCATGATATCATATCCACAAACCCAGTTTACTTCTTCATAGGTCTCACATCAGTACGGGTATCATCCCCATTATCACGCGAAGAAGATGGACACATATCGCTATATCAGTGAGGCAAGGCAGGAGGGCTTGTTCAGGTATCTTGTTTCCCTGGCGGAGTCAGGAATTTCCTGACGTTGCTGCTTTGTGGCCAGAGTTACAAAAACAATCCCTAATCCCGAGCAACAATCCGTCCGCCATTTCCCCTTTTCGCAAGTCTTAATGCAAATGTGCTATGACCATAGTTGACGCCAAAGTGAACCCATCCATTTCCGCAACCCAGTGTTTGTTTGAGCTTGCAAGCACATTGAAAAAGACCCCTCCCAAACCCAGCGTCCTTTACCAGCCTCCGGTGTAGTCGTCCTGCTGGGAGAAATCAAACTCCGCCGCAGGAGCGGCCTCGGGCTCGTCGAAAGACACAGGAACCTCGGTGATAGGCACAACCTCATCTGACCCGACCCTGAGGGTATCCTACTCCTCAGCGGCGGGGGCAGCGGCCTCCTCCTCACCGGCCTGCTCCTCCTGGCGGGCAGCCTCAGCGGCAGCCTGGACCTGAGCGGCCTTGGCACCGTAGTCCTGGCTGATGGGCTGGGTAACGGGCTGCTCCTCCTTGGGCTCAATGATGGTGACGGCGTCAGGGAGAGACTTCTGGGGGCCGGACTTGCCCTCGGGGTCAGAACCGCGCATGATCTTGACCTTGATACCAAGGACACCCTGACGGAGGAGAACGTGGCGGGTGGCGGAGTCGATGAAGTCCTTAGCGGGCTGGCCGGAGTGGATCATGAAGCCATCGGTGAACTTCATAGACTTGGCGCGAGCAGCGCGGAGCTTGCCGGAAACAACGACCTCGCAGCCCTTGGCGCCGGACTCCATGATGAAGCGAAGGACACCATAGCAGGCACGACGGACGGCAAGACCGTTGAGGAGCTTGTAGCGGAGGGACTCGCACTGAGCGACAGCGGAGAGACCACGGTTCTGGACCTTGGCGGCGTAGAGGGAGACAGAGTTCTCGGGGAACTTGAAGCGCTTCTGGATGAGCGAGGTGAGCTCACGGATGCGGCGGCCCTGCTCGCCGAGGACCTCTTGGGTGTGGGTGGCGCGGATGATGATGTCGGTGACGGTCGGGGTAACGCGGACCTCGACACCGGAGTAGCCCTCCTCAGCGAGCTCGCGCTGGAAGAACTCGTTCAGCTCGGCGTAGAAAACGCCATCAGCGACGAACTTTCTGCGCTTGGAACTGTAGACAGAAAGAGAAGCAGTCAGCATCAACGCCGCCTTTGTTGTTTTTTAAGCCACCACTATTCAAATCCCATCCCCGTCAGTTCAGTCTGCTGCGACAAGCGGGCAGCATTTTCCCGGCTTCGTTACTGAACGCCTTCGTTTTGCATTTGCACCACCACAGCAGCAGCAGATCGCACCGACGTGGAAACAGACGTGTAAACGTGTAGTAGACGTGTAGGAGGCTTCCATGCTCTTGGTTTGCTCTGGTTGCTTACATCTGGGTGCCGGGAACAGCCATTTTTGCGATTTGGCTATGAAGGTCCTGAGGGCTTCAATTGTGCTGCTGAGGAGGATGGAGTGGGATGCCTTCTCGCGGTGTTCACCGGACTTTTCAAAAAGATGGGGGGAAATTCGACCGGCACAGCTACTTTTTGCGAATTCCTTGGTGGGCTGTCCTTTACCGCTTCTGAGTGGCTGGCGGAGTAGGGTTAACAGCCGCCACGGCTCATCCCGGCTGGCAAGCGGCTGGCAGTTTGCACCCAGTCCAGGTCTGCGCGCCCAACGCCAAAAGCCGCCGCCAAGCGTAACCCAAAAAAGGTACGTAGACTCACATGTGGGGTCGGGCTTCCCGTCCAGGCCCAGCCTTGCGCCCAGACCACCTCGTTCACTTTCATTGTCGTTGCGCGTTCGGGCGATTTTGACACCGGCAGGCACTACCTAGGTAGTGTACATACGAACATCCCTCGGTCGGGTTCGGGGTGGTGCTGATAGTGGGGTAACCGGTGGCTCCATCGACGTCAATCGTCGCTTCCCCGGCCTAGGGCGCGATGCTGCCCAGCTCCAGTTGCTGACATTCTGCTTGTTCGCAAATCGCAGTCAAAATTCGCATCTGATACCTTTGGATCCGGACGGCAGGGAGGGTTAGCATCAGAGCTACCACAGTAACTTTCAAGGTTATCAGTCTCTGTCGCTATAGCCGCCTTACCTTTAGACCTCATCTGGACCTCAGGGCAATCACTCGACATCGCAAGGTCCCGTGGATCATTCATCTTTGACTGGCACCGGTGACTACGGGGCGGAGCTCCTCCTTTTCGTTTATATCAGGACACATGTTCCTGATTGGTACATCTTCTGTTTTCCAGTCCTGACTCTGGCATTATTGTACAACGAAGCATATTTCCCCTCCCAGTCCCTCTCGCCGCAACCGCATTGTCAACGTCTTGCGCCCTTGTCTGGACAACCTGGGTCTCGGACGTTCGGCCTCCTCCCCTGGCTGCACAGCGCCTCACAGTGCCGGGGTAGCTTATATTACTTCCCAACATCACGATGGCGGCGCCTCACCTTAAGCACGTATGCCCTCCATGACCCCCCATTCAACTCTCGTTTTGTCTTTACTGAACTGAAGGCTAGACTTTCGCGAACATCCATGCTTTGCGGGGCGGAAAGCCGGAGCTCGGCGACCTTGCGCTTAGTGACTACCATCTCGTCTTCCGCTTCCCCCCCGAGTCTCTGACTGCCGCAGATCTGAGTCTGAAAAAGAGTGTGAAGCAAGTGTGGTTTGCCTTTCACATCATTTCGCAATGCACCTTGCGACCCACGCCCCCTTCTAGTGGCGTTCCTTCCTCGATACGTATTCGGTTCAGAGACTTTACATATGTTAGCTTCAACTTCTCAGATGACAAGGAAGCCCGGGAGGCATTTGAGTTCATCAAGGCCAGAACATCCAAGCTAGGAAGCGTCGATAAGCTGCTGGCCTTCAGCTACCGGCCTCCATCCAATGCACCCGAAAGCAAAATCAACGGTTGGGACCTATACGATGCCAGAGCCGAGTTCCGCCGGCAAGGTATAAGCGAGAAGTCACGCGACTTGGGATGGAGAATCTCGACCATCAACAAGGACTACTCCTTTTCCCCGACCTATCCGGCATTGCTTATTGTGCCCTCCAAGATATCCGACATCACGCTGAAATATGCTGCGAGTTACCGGTCCCGACAGCGAATACCGACTCTCACGTACCGCCACCCGGTCAACAACTGTACCATTACAAGATGCTCGCAGCCACTTCCCGGCATATCATTCAAACGCAACATCCAAGATGAATCTCTGGTCAGCGCGTGCTTTTCGGCTTCGACGGAGTTTGCAGGCGGCGCCTCTCTCGACACAACAGTTGAAAGCCCGCCCCCGAGTACGGTTGATCTCACGATAGAGAGCGAGAACACTGATGGTTCAGTATCGGATATTCAGAAGGCGGAGGATGAGCTTACTGTTGGTGGCACTATACTTTACGACGAAAAGACTGGCAAGAGACTGATATATGGAGCTCAGCAACAAAACCTGATTGTCGACGCTCGGCCAGTAATCAACTCCTACGCGATGCAGGCTATAGGATACGGCACCGAAAACATGGAGCACTACAAGTTCGCCAAGAAAGAATACCTGAACATTGACAACATCCATGTCATGCGAGAGTCGTTAGAGAAGGTTATCAGCGCCATCAAGGACGCCGATGTGTCACCTTTCCCCCCGAACAAAGAGCTCCTGGCAAAGAGTAAATGGCTGAAGCACATAAGCGGTATCTTGTCCGGATCAGCCTTGATTGCGCAACGAGTAGGTATCCAGCACTCCAATGTTCTTATCCACTGTTCCGATGGATGGGATCGCACAGGCCAGCTCAGTGCACTTTCTCAGCTGATGCTTGACCCCTATTACCGCACTCTTGAAGGCTTCATTGTGCTGGTTGAGAAGGATTGGCTATCCTTTGGGCACATGTTTCACCTTCGGTCAGGGCATCTCAGTCATGAGGACTGGTTTACAGTGGACGGCGATGCACTCGCAGGGACTGCCGTGAAGCCCGGGGAAAATGATGGTCGGCAAGACCATTTCGAGAACGCTATAGCCGGCGCGAAGCGTTTTTGGAACAAGAAAACAGCCCCCGGGAAGGACGCCGTTACTGATGCGGATGGGACGCCCATCGAGACCGCCGTGGAACCTGCAGTTGCCGAAAATATGGCAACAAGACCTAAAGATATCTCGCCTGTCTTCCACCAATTCCTCGACGCCACCTACCAGCTCCTTAGGCAACACCCGACTCGCTTCGAGTTTAATGAACGGTTTCTGCGCCGCTTACATTACCATGTTTACTCTTGTCAGTACGGTACCTTTTTGTTCAACAACGAGCGCCAGCGCCACGAAGCACGGTTACAAGAACGCACAAGAAGTGTGTGGGCCTACTTTTTGAGCCGACGCTCGGAGTTTACGAACGAGCAGTACGACCCCACGGTTGATGATCACGTCAGGGGCCGTGAGCGTATAATATTCCCTCGTTGCGACGACGTGCGGTGGTGGCACCAGCTTTTCAACCGGACTGATGATGAGATGAACGGTGATCTGAATGCATTGGCCGCAACAGCAGAGCGTGTAGCTGCCTATCAGCAAGCTTCGTCGTCATCAGAGTTTTCAGGGCCTATTGATGCGGGTACGTCTGACGCGAATAGCAACCCATCGTCGTCCGGGGCCCCATCGCGGACATCGGCAAGCCCCACCCGGAGCCCACTGCCACCGGGCTTGGCAGCTACTACTGCCGGAGGGTCCGTGCTTATCGGCGTGGAGTCGGCCCACGAGGTTCTGACGCCCGGGACTAGGAGTCCGGCGCCACTCAACCGAAATGCTGTCGCTGGAGATCCTACGGGCACTTTTGCAGCTCTTCAGGAGAGGATTTCCGGACTGTCGCTTGGAAAGGCTATGTTCGGCGGTGGCATTGGTGGAAGCACTGGGCGAAACTCCATTGGCGGAATTGGTTCTAATTCTGGGCGGAATTCGCAAAACGAATTGGTGGAGCAAGAGATGAAGAGCATGGACTAGATGGAGGAGAAGACAATTGGAGGAACAGAAGGCTATGATAGAACTAAGATATGGGGGACTGGTTGCCCTCTATGGGAATAGCACGTTGGAACAGTATGCTCGCAAATGAAGCAAGGTTAGCGATGACTTGAGTTGTAGTAATGCCTCGCTTTATAAGACGGCGAAATAATCAACAGCACAAATTCTATAACCCACAAGTTACCTACATGTGATAGGCTATTTGGAGTGAGTTACAGATTGAATATGAAATGTTGTAACCACTGCCCTTAGGCTGTGATCAGGCAGTCGTTGATGTTGATAGTTTCCGGCTCTCGAGTCTCGGTTGCTCCTGCCATCTATGTCATTGGGTTCCGGAGCTGTACTACCTCCTATTCGATTCATTCATGTCCCCAGTGGCTTTGCTATAGTACAATCCTACAACATGACGAAACGCAACTTGAACAGAAAGAGTGGCTCAACGTCACGGATTTGAAGCGGAAGAAGTTATTGCCCATCTGACATATGATAAATCTTTGTACAGTTGAGTGGTGCTTGACGAACCGGGCGGCTACGTCCCAAGCTGAAAAGGCGAGTGGCCAGTGCTCCTTCCCTTCCCCACCCTTGTCCGCCCGTCATGAACTGGACCCCAGCGTTGCGGGTCGGGTCAATTTGTGTCGCAGACCGGGTCCAGTGTCCCGCCGTGGGTTGATTGCCCTGCTGCCCTGCCTAGGTCGGGTGTTGCTGCTCCTCCTTGCCCTGCGGGACCACCAAGCTCGCTTCAGTTCGACCTCCAACCGCAGGTGAATCCTCCCCCAGAACCTGAACAACCACCGTCAACCCTCCATCCAGCAACCCTTATTCTCAAGCAAAACCGTCCATTCAGTATCATTCCTCGCCTGCTTTCTGCCCGTTGTGTCGTGGCGCCGTGTGTGAGACTACGCTGGAGAGATCGCATCCAATTCCGATTTCGACCCGACGAAGCGTCACTCCTGCTTCTCATCCAAGCAACAAAAAACCAACCTAAAACACAACCAGACCAAGCAACGCAGTTACCTTGCGCACACGCACGCATCCACTTTCCTCTCTCTACTACTACAATTACAGTCACTGGTACCGCCGCCCGCACAGCGTCGCCCGATCGGCTACCAGTCCAGTCCACAGCCCCCCGTCTATTGCATCACGCCCGCAAGCGAACATCCGTACCAAAACAGTTTGTCCAAATCCGCCTCGCTCGCCGACTGTATACTTCCCCGCGATCCTCCGCGTCCACTTCACAAATCGCCCATAATGGCCGACGCGACGAACGCGAACGACGAGCTCTTCCCCATCGCCGTGCTTATCGACGAATTGAAGGTATGATGGCGGTGACCGGGACAGCCAGAACCCCTGACTATCCCTCCTTGCCTGTTGATGGAACGTAAACCCTGATTGACTTTGGGCAGCACGACGAGGTTGTTCTCCGACTAAACGCCATCCACCGTCTCTCGACTATCGCCCTTGCTTTGGGTCCCGAGCGCACTCGCGAGGAGCTGATTCCCTTTCTCGATGGTTAGCCAACCCCTCGACCCAGCTTCAGCCTAGCAACCCCACTCGCGCCGGCGTCCGGCCATACAGCCGTTGGGATTATCTGATACGGCCGCTGACACTTTTGAATGCAGAGTCGGTCGAAGATGAAGATGAGGTCCTTGTTGCCCTGAGTGAAGAGCTCGGTAACTTTGTCGAGTACGTGGGAGGCCCCGCATGGGGACATGTTCTGCTTTCACCCCTCGAGAACCTCGCTGCTATCGAGGAACCCGTGGTGCGGGACAAGGTACGAACACGCGACCACTTCCTGGTTTCTTGCGATGTGGTCCGCACATGTACTGACAAGCGTTTCAGGCCGTCGAATCCTTGAACAAGATCTGCACCGAGCTCTCTTCGCAGCAAGTCGAAGAATACTTCATCCCTCTTACGATCCGCCTCTCCAAGGCCGACTGGTTCACGTCCAAGGTTTCCGGATGCGGCCTCTACACAACCCCCTACTCGAAAGTTTCGCCGCCCATCCAAGAACAGTTGCGCCAGCAGTTCGGACAGCTCGTCCACGATGAGACCCCTATGGTGCGCCGTCAGGCCGCCACCAACATGGCCAAGTTCGTGAAGGAGATGCCGACTGCCATCGTTGTCGAAGAAATGATACCCATGTTCCAGCATCTCGCCGGGGATGATCAGGACAGCGTCAGGCTCCTTACTGTCGAGATTTTGATCTCCATTGCGGAGGTTGTGCCCAAAGAGCAACAGTCCAGCCACGGCGTGCTCCTCACATCGCTACGCAGCTTGATAGAGGACAAGAGTTGGAGGGTCCGGTATATGATCGCCGACAGATTTGAGAAGGTTCGTAGCCGCGCTAAGTGCTGGGCCTCCCCTCATGTTGATTCCCGGATGACTAACAGCATATACAGATTGCAAAGGCGGTTGACGAGGAGGTTGTATCCAGAGACCTTGTTCCTGCATTCGTAAAACTACTGAAAGATAACGAGGCGGAGGTGCGGACTGCGATCGCTGGTCAGATCCCCGGCTTCTGTGCTTTGGTTGATCGCAACGTTCTCCTGAATGACATCATGGGAAGTGTCGAGGATCTCGTCTCGGATAGCTCCCAGCATGTCAGAGCCGCCCTTGGCACACAAATCAGCGGCCTCGCTCCTATCCTGGGCAAACAAGAGTACGTTCCCGCAGTCGCGCAACCGTTTTGCTCACGCGCATGCTAATCGTTGTAACAGGACTATTGACCATCTTCTGCCCATGTTCCTTCAGATGCTCAAGGACGAGTTCCCAGAGGTTCGCCTTCACATCATCAGCAAACTGGAGCTTGTCAACCAGGTCATCGGCATCGACCTCCTTTCCCAGTCTCTCCTTCCTGCCATTGTTCAGCTAGCCGAAGACAAGCAATGGCGTGTACGCTTGGCTATTATCGACTACATCCCGCTCCTTGCCAGTCAGTTGGGCGTCAAGTTCTTCGACGAGAAGCTCAGCCAGCTTTGCATGGGCTGGCTCGGAGACACCGTTTTCTCCATTCGTGAGGCCGCTACTCACAACCTAAGGAAGCTGACAGAGGTGTTCGGTGTTGAATGGGCAAGCGAGGCTATCATTCCCAAGGTTATGGCCATGGGTGGCCACCCCAACTACCTTTACCGGATGACCACTTGCTTTGCTATCACGGTAAGAGACTCTAGGGGGTACGTGATTAGGTAAAGGCGCATTACTAATCAGTGTTTACAGACCCTGGCTACCGTTGTCAGCTTGGATGTGATCGCTAAGTCCATCCTCCCAATGCTGGAGAAGCTCACAGCCGATTCGATCCCTAATATTCGCTTTAACGTCGCAAAGACATATGGCGTCATCATCGGTGTTCTTCGTCGCCTGCCCGATGAGGGCACCATCTACACGCTAGAAAAGGAGGGCAAGCCTGTCACCTCGTCGCCCAAGGGTCAGGAACTCATCCAGCAGCGCATCATGCCGTGCTTGGAGAAGCTTCAGAAGGATGATGATGTGGATGTGCGGTACTTTTCGACGACTGCTGCGGCTCAAGCAACTGGTCCTCTTATGGGAGCTGCTACCGAGGCAGGAAACCCCATTCCTAGCGGTGGGGAGCCCATGAACACATCTCCATAGACAACGGATGTTGAGACGCAAGAACATAAGAAAGCAGAGAGTCCCACCTAATGAAGAAAGTTTTTGTTACCACCAATGAGCAAACAGAGCAGCGTTAGGACTATGATAAACAAGTGGCCGGTTTTCCTCTCCCTAGGTTCGTCGTAGTTACTCGGGCGTTGCACCATCACTGCTGTTCATACGTTGCAGGTTGGTGAACATGGTTTTGCGTTATCTAGCCATAGTGCTAAAGTGAATGACCGTGTGTTCAATATCCGAACAGTGGGCAACATCTCACCCCCAAAACAATGTAAGGAACCAAACCCAATTTAACCTGTGTCGCGCTGTTTGTCTCCCTTTGAATGCTGATGTATCTCGCTTCTTCACTTTGGTCTACTTCTTCCCTCCCCCCCTGATTCTCGTCGTGACCCTCACTGTGCTGTTATCTACAAGTTTTCGACGAGCTTATTACTACTCATTCAACCATTTGGCGTTTCCTCTGCCCTCTGTCCAGCCGGTTTGTGTCCCGTGTTGTTGCCCGTACTTGGCTGTCTGTTCCCCGTATTGACAATGGCTCCTTCATAGGAAGGACATCGTGGGTTACATTGTCCATTGCACGCTGTTGCTTCGGTACGTCAGATATACGTCTGTACTTTGAGAATTGCGTCTTGCCGCTATTCGATCTCTGATTTCTCTTTCTTCATCCAGAAATATACGCGCAGGTACGGACGGCCATGCGAAGACGTATCATGGAGGAGGAAAAACGAAGCACCGGCGGAGAATGTTCCCAAATTGCTTCCGAGACGTTGTGGCATCGGGCCACTTTGCTTGCATGGTTCTGGAAGGGACGTCCATGGATGAGGTTCTCCAAATTTCTTCGAGTCCGAGTAGAACAAGAAGGACGCATACTATGCCTAAGGGAACACCGATTTTCCAGCCTAGGCAAGAGACTGATCGAAAGTTTCGGTAATAGTCTAGCCGATGCTTAGTCTTTTGCGATCGTCGGGCAAGGCATTGTAGTCGGTGCACAACACCCGTAGGGGATATGGTAGTAGATATTGTCGAGGATAAGGTAGTTGTGAATACATACACAGCTCATGAATGTTGATCATGCTCTCACCGCATGTTGGTAGTCCATGATAGGTAGGTTTGTCAGATTCTTGGGGTTCCTGGAGGTTTACTTTGTTAGCTTGGAGTTTCCAGACCGATAAGAATCGGAAGCGTCGTACTTACTAACTCGTCCAGTGTCCTTTCCGCGGATGTCTCCAGAGGACGGGAGGAGGCGACTCGATTCGTTCGGAATACATATGGGGCCTAGTGGAAGGTGTTTCGTTTGTTCTCTGACACCTCGGTGACACTTCTGGTAGTCTCGAAAAGAAAAAGAAAAAACGCCCGAGGAAGCGACGACGGCGGTTGTATTAATGGAGGTTTCAGAAGAACTGAGAGAGACGAGACACAACGGGGAATCTGGTGGGCAAGAACAGACGGCGTTGTTGAAATCGTGGTCTTGGATGGGTTGAGTGTGGAAAGAGTGCTTGATGATGATGATGATGATGATGATGTGTATTAAAAAATTGATGTGGTGTTGTAGAAGACGAGTTAGATATCTTACATTTGGGGTGGGGGGGATAATCCCCAGGTTCCCTCTGTCTTCTGCTGAAGTTGTTGCCTTCCTGTTATAACTTGCAGACACTTCAGTTGCTTCTTCCTTCCTTGTTGAATGCTTCCTACTCTGTGGTGATAGTAAACCCGGAAACTCAGACGCAACGTTCCGGGGCAGGTAACAGAAAGACCGGACAGGACACAACTTTCGGAGTGCTTACCTATAAATTCACTCGGAGCTGCACTTCGTAATCGAACCCGGATATCCATTCTGCGACATAGTTTTTGAGAACCCACAATGTTATCTCCCTTGAACCCACTACATTCCATTGCGCTACTGTATATCCTCTCTCGCCCCTTCCCTCTCATCCTGAACACTATCACCAGCACCCATCTCACCCTCTAAATATCCCTCTTCTGAAAACAAAGCGTGCTAATCGTCTGCCCCCTGACACCCCCAAAGCTAAAACTAGGGTACTCAATCCTACCCACCTGCCTCAAGCCCAACTTCTTCTTTTCGGAGCCATCATAAACCTCGGCAAAATCCGTCTCGAACCAACCCTTCAGCTCCTCCTCAGTCCAGTTGCAGCTGGTCACCAGAAAAAAGCCACCGGGGCGCAAGAGCTGGAGAACCCGCGCGCCGTAGTTCTCGCAGATTCGCCGGCCGCGGGAGTCCCGACTGTCGGAGAGGGAGACGGCGTCGAAGGTGCCTTTGTCGAGGATTAAGTCCCAACCGGCGTTTTGGTCTCCTCCTTCTTGTTGTTCTGATGGGGCGTGGGGCCGGGCTTGGACGGTGGAAAAGTCGCCGTTGAGGACGTCCCAGACTTTGAACTCGATCCCCACGTTTCCCTCCTCTTCTTGTTGCTCCTCCTCCTCCTCCTCCTCCTCCTCCTCCTTTTCTTGTGTTACTTCCTTCCCTTCCCCCTCCCCATCTTCCTCCTCCCCTTCAACACCCTCCCCCAGAACCCTACACCTCAACACCCTCCTCGCCAACTCCACGCTCTGCTCGCTATAATCCACCCCGCACAACCGTCCCTCCCAGCCATCGTCATGCAGCGCAAACAGCAGGGACCCATTACCGCACCCGAGGTCCAGAACCGCCGCGTCGTCGCGAGTAAAGAGGCCAGAGAATGATTCGTGCTCTTGCTCGCCGAGGAACTGCACGATCTTGTTCTCGGCGTCTGAGTCGTCGAACCAGACGGTTCCTTCGTCCGAGGGGTTGGAGGCGTGGTTGGAGATTTCGCGCGTGTAGAGGGCGTCCCAGCTGTGGAAAGGGAGGAGGGAGGTGTTAGTGAGGAGAAGGGAGATGGGATTGGAACAGAGAGGTGTTGGAGAGGAGATGGTAGGGGGAGGAGGGAAGGGGAAAGGGGAAAACATACTACTCCTTCGTTCCCAACTTGGAGGGCTCCAGGTGAGCGGGCTTCTCACCACTCGTCGTCGTGGTGACGGGGGTTGTTGTGTCGGCGGACATTGTCGGTGGCTTCGTGTTTCGTATTCGTGGGGGTGCCAATTGAGGATGTTCCATATTTCGGCTCTTGGTGTGACAAATGTGGGTTCGTTTCGCTCATAGAGTCTTCCTCTGCTCGTGGAATTGAGGTCGCCGAGTGTGAAGCCAAATCTTTCCTACAGCAATGCTCGTCGCGATACGGCAGAAAGCGCGCGGAAAGTTGCGATCTGGGGGATGGAGGGGTCACCTCGCCTAAATAGGCAGGCGGTGAAAGCTGTATAAGTCATGCAGCCAATTCGACGATGCTATCGTCAGTACACCTTTGTCTATCACCTGATAGAAGTGAACACGATACCACTTCGAGACGAGGATCTTGGGATACACAAGTATAGAAGAATACGCCAGAAATGGCCTTTCAAGGCTCGAAGAGAAACAACTATGTGGTGGTTTATTGCCACTTCGGTAAACCCCTTCAACCCCGTTATGTTAAAGTAACCCCAAACATATGAAGAGAAGTTTAGCATCATAACCAGGCCACATAAAATCCACCTCCGATTTCCATTTGCATCTGTATTCCATTTGGCCACAATGGGCTTTGACTGCCCTTTCAAACCAGTTCATTCAGCTGTCTCTTCAAGTTCATACCTGTTCCGTTTTCCAGCTTGCGAAACATCCAGAGAACTGGTTCCTAACAACTTGTCTCCCTCTCTCTCTCTCCATGCACAGATTTCCCTCTGTGCGCCCCTACTCATGGCCAATTACGGGCAGATAGAATGTTAAAAGGAGTAAGGAAATGTCCGCCAAGGCCTCAGATGGTCCAGACTGGCGCCTTAACCAGAACATGGCGTCCCCTAACTTCCACGCCAAAAGACCCGGCAAAGCGGACCCTTCCAGGATCCTTAGATTGTGAGGCCGCTCCAGATGGTGCTGTCGGTAGCGTCGAACTGTCAGCAATACTTCCCTTTCGGCTACCGGGTGGACCGCTGGCGGCGCTGCTCCCGCCTATGGTGTGATGAATTGTGTTTAACATACCGGATCTGGTGGCCTTGTCGCCGCGTGCGCGCTCCTTGGATGACTCCTTGGCTCCGTCAGCTGCGGTTCCTTCCTCGCTCGCATCGGATGGGCGACCCTCCAGGGGTGGCAGAGGCGTCTTTTCGGCTTCCATGAGGTTGGTCTGGATGGGCTGCTCTGGCAAGGGGTAGATGATGGCAACATCGCGACTCTCGAGGGGCAGGTTGCTAGCGATCCCAACCGCCAACTCCACAATCATGCCTACACTTCCGTCAACCCCCACGGGCGCGGGTTCCGTAAGGTGCTGGAAAAGGTGAGCGGTCAGATTGCTGGTAGCGAGCCGGGTGAAGTTAGTTTTGTGATCGTCAGCCTCGGCGCTCCTGAGAACGTCCTGAAGTCCTTCCAGTGTGGTCATTCTCCAGCTGACAACCTTGCTGGTCAGCGCATCGTATTCTTCCTGGCTGTTCAACGTGTAACTGAAGTTTCTGATGTTCTGCTCAATCGTCTTGAGCTGCTTGCTTAGCTCAGGCTCTAGGCTAGGGTGGAAGCAGCGGTTGAAGATCTCGTCCACGACCCAACGAGTAATAACTGCGCGGCCGACCGCGGTCATCTCTTGTTTGCCCGTCTTTAGCGCATCGGCGGTCACGTATGGGTCCAACCACTTTGGTAATGTCTTCCATTCCTTCCTGATATTGAAGGCGAGGTTTGTAATGGCGCCCTGTAAACGATTGAACCGCGTCGTATACTCGCTGTCGTCCAATGACGTCCGGCTTTGCGACATGCGCTGGTTGGCGATCGCATTCTGGAGCTGTTCAACTTGGTTGCCCAACTGTTCGATTTCTTTCTTGCCGTCAAAGTACAGTCTCTTGACGTTCTTGTACTTGGTCACTGCGCGTCGGAGAAGTCGCCTAATTAGTTTGCAATTCGCAGGGCGGAACGGGGATCGGGGGTTTCACGTACGCAGTTCCTTCAGGGTCTTCTCTTGGTCTTCGGCAGCACGTTCAGAAGAGGCCGGCTGGGGGCTATTACGCCCTTGCTCGCCCGATCCATCGAAGCCTTGTCTGTCTCCCTGGCGATAGCTGCTTGAGCTTTGCCCGCCTGCGTTGGAGGGTTGGGACAAATTGTTCATGCTGGGCTGCTGACTTTGACGATAGCTTGGCGGGGGGCCAGGGGGTGGTTGTACCTCGCGGATCCCGGTCGCCTTATCGGTGGTATCCTGGGACCGGCGTCCGCCGGGTTGTGGGGCCATGACTTGCTGTTGCGGGGTCTTGCCCTGGGGTTGGGCTAAAGGCTGTGCGGGGAGTGGATTCTGACGCAGGGGAATATCCTGGGATGGGGGCGTGTAACTGCTCTCGTCCGAAGCTTGTAGAGACGATTGGACGTTTGTGGCAGAGCGCTGGTCCGAATCGATGGTTGGCGATTCGCGCGAAAGCTGCGATACCGTCTCGGGATTCTTGTGTTGGGGATTGCCAAGGTGGCCCGAGACTGCAGAATGAGTGCTCGCCTGGTATTGCACTTGCGACGAGGTTTGGTATGGGTCCTGGGGGGTCACCTGCTGGTGCTGTTGTTGGAGTGCGGCCTCGAACTCAGCCTGGTTGAATTGCTGTTGGAGCTCTGGAGGAATCTGAACCTGCAGTTGAGGATGGGACTGTTGCTGATGGTACCCGCTTTCCCCCGCAGAATAGGGCGAAACGTCTTTCTCAGGAGGGACCGGTCGGATGGTGGGGTTGTATTGGCCCTCTTGCGGGTTCTGGAGATGCAAGTCTCTTTCTTGTCCCCCAACAAGGTACGAATCTCGATACTCTGCGGTTTGGAGAGGCGAAGGCTGCGACGGAGGATATTGGGTTTGCCAGTCGGCGGGAGGATGGTCAAGCGAAACCTGGGATACACCAGTGCGGATGGCGGGAGGAGGAGGAGGCGGTTGGCTTATACGCCTTGACGATCTGCGAACAACACCTGAAGCGTCGCCCCACGTACTTTGTCCAGAGTGAGAATCGTGGTTACGGTGCGAGGACGAGCCACTCAATATGTTTTTGATCAGTTTGCGCGTCGACTGCTTTGTCTTGGGCGGGGGTGGGGGCGGCTGCTGGTTTGCAACAAAAGCTTGGCCTTGTCCTTGGCCGGATAATGGGGAATTATGAATGGAAGCCGTGTCTGGTAGGTTATCAACCGAGCTTGATTGGAGACTTGACTGTGGCTGCTGTTGTATTTGCGGATGGTGGTGTTGTTGAGGCGTGGCCGGGGAGTGTTGTTGTTGATGTTGTTGTTGTTGTTGTTGTTGTTGTTGTTGTTGTTGTTGTTGTTGTTGTTGTTGTTGTTGTTGTTGTTGTTGTTGTTGTTGTTGTTGTTGTTG